>JARHVA010000266.1:2225000-2287500 GCA_037957365.1 Torreya grandis
GAAAGGAGGCTGTTCAGATGATCGTGGATTTGCAATAGAAGACTAGGATCTTCTCTGCTGGTTTTGTTTCTGTTCTGGTCTTTATTGCTAGTAGATGCAACTGGTTTTTGTGTTTGGTCTTGTTTCTTGGTTTTTGATTTAAAAACTTTATTTCAGGTTCCAGGTCCTTGTAAATCCTAGGTACTTATATTGAATTTTGTTTGTGGTTTTAGGTCCCTACAAAGCATGATTTTGATGCTGCTCTTTAGTAGGTTTTAGGAATGCTTTTCCTGGTAGTTGTTAATGTTTTATCCTTTTTGATACTATTATAGGGTTTCAGGGTCCCTTCAAAACCTGCTTTTACCATAATCTAAAAACTATAGGTGTTATGTGAGGATAGTAATTGAGGGCATTTACTAGGTTTAATGAAACATGAGAGGAATAGTAAATCCTATAAATTCTTCTCTATAATGGGTACAAGATATTTATTATATATTTATTATGAACTAAAACATGGGGCATGAACATAATATAAGAAATATAAGAAAATGTATATATACATATTCATAAGGGTGAAGTCCCTTAGTTATATTTCCATAGGAGGATTATAATCTATGCTAAAGAAGTAGAATGCATGCATTCAAACCCCTAAAAAGTTTAGCAAATGCTTTTAAATTAACCTATGTTTCATGTGTGTGAGTTTTCTTTTCACTATACCTACACATAGATTTAAGTATGCAATGAAATTACATAATATAAATGGTTGTGTTATATTATATGCCTGAGCTTGTAGCTAGAAGTATGATTTTATCTAGTCATCAGGTGTCTGAAAGACCAAAAGTATGATCATATTAAAATAATATTATTGAAAATGGAATGAGATGTTTAAATTAATGTTATAACGAATTTATGATATTTCTATTTCTTTGTAAATGATTGATTTACTATTAGTTATATATGTATTTAGTATTTAATACTTGTGTGTGGTACGTATTATGAGAGTTTTAATATGTATAAATGTTTGGCAAATAATGGTGCATCATGATGTGTGTTTATAATATATATTACTCTGAATGCTAGTATGTAATATTAACTTAGGGTATACTTGAGTGGTATAATCTTGTACTTGCTTAATTTTTATTATGTATGTGGGTCGTTTGATTCTTTAAATCATAAATTTAGTTATGTGTATTTATGTAGTTTTGAACTATGATAGTATGAGATATCATAAAATACTATAGTGTAAATGTATGTTAAACCTAGATGATACATATAATAATTAATATGTTTATGCTCACACCTACATTTTATTAAATAAATGTATGTGTGTTGGTTATTACTATGAATAATATGTTTTATAATCGTTAGTAGGACTTTATGTATGTGTGCATGCAACCTTAAGAGTTTAAAAAATGATATGATAGTATATTATTGTGTTCCATAGGAACTATGACTTGCTTCATTACATCTAGTTACTTGAAATAGAAGCTATGTTTCCAAGTATTTAAGACTACTTCATATGACTGATTGTGGAAAATTAGTAGTTATGTCTTACAATACTTTAATATGGTAATATGGGTTATCATAAGGTGTAGTATGTTTGGAAAATTTTTGTGTTAGTGAAAATCTACAATTAAATGTGTATTTACATGGGTGGTATAAATTGTAGCCATTATTTCTAGTATGGGATAGAAAATAATGGAAGATTCATTCATACGTTTGACAAAATAGATGTATGCTTTGGTTAATCCTATGTTTAACATGTAATATGGTGTGTTTGATAGTAATATGTAAATTATATGAATCTTGTGTTTAAATTGTATTTGACCAATTTGCATTGATGATATAGATTAAGGAGTGAGATGGACTTCATTGGCTTTCTAGTATCACAATACCAGAAAAAGGCAATCTAATCAAGTGGTGTGTATGAATTTTATTAATCTATAGATCATTATTATTTATTATTCATAAAAAAATGGGACAAAGTATGTTTAATGAGACATTATTATTTCATGAGTATGATTTACAAATTTGATTGATATATTGTAATAGAATAGTTTTTTATGATACACTGCATGTTTAGTTTTTAGAAATCACATAACACATGGTTAGTTTCTTGTCTCTTTGGATTCTTATGCCATCACTATCTACTCATCTATGAAGAGAGGGCCATTTCTTGATGAAATTAGTATGGGGGATCATTGGTCCATTATTGGTGTGGAAAATCATCTGAATGATACTCTCCCTCCCCACAATAGTACTACTAATTGATATGATACTTAAGATTGTCATAGATATTTGAGTTTAGGAACTATGCTCTGGAGAGCCTTGTATCTTATATTTACATTCTATCATAATGTAATTATCATTGAATAGTTTAATTAAGATTTGTGATTAATTTTTATTAGATATTGACATTGGTGGCTATAGACTTGAATTAGTTGTAGCTGAGTTAATATACTTACTTTCTGTATTTGCATCGTGATGTGCTCTCATAATATTAGAGATCAGTGATATGTGATGCATTATGATTTTTTGATATTATCATGCTTTGAATATTTCATATGGTCTCTATATATTCTTGTGGTATAATCTATTTTTGGTATATGTGTTTAATTAATTAAATAAAATTCACATATTTTTAATTGACCCCAATAGGGTTGTTACATAGCTGCTCATATAACTCATCGTTCATCTTGAATGTGGTTTTCCACTCATCACCTTATCTTATGTAGATTTGATGATATCTAATTTTCAAATATATATTAGTGAAGTACCTTGATCCATTCAAAAAATCCATTAAATTATCCATTATTGGAAATGGAAACCTATACTTAATGGTGATCTTGTTTATTGCATGTGAATCTATGCATATTCTCCACTCTCCACCTTTAATTGGTGTCAACATAGTTGGAACTTCACATAGACTCAAACTCTCTTAAATAAACCCTTCCTCAATAGCTATTGCACCTACTTCTTTATCTCCTCATTATCCATTGGGTTCAACCTATAGGTTGATTTATTAGGTAAACTTGCTCCTAACATTAAATTCACATGATGACTAATACTCCTTATAGGTGGTAATCAATCCATAAATTTTCTTGTCATAATATCAACATAATATTTCAACATATTTTGAATTTAAATGGGTAATTCATTTACCATAGTGGTTGTCATAATTTGAATAGGATTCAAAATTAGTTCAAAACATGTTTATTCATCCTTGGCCACTTTCAAAAACTCTTTACCAGATACCAAAATCACTTTGGGATTGCTTTCCACCTCATCTCTCTTATCATTTAATGGGTTCATTGTGAATATCTTGCCATCTTTCATAATGGTGTAGGTGTTTTCTCTTAAAAAATGCAAAAATCCTGACTAATAAATCCATTCAACTATCCTCTCTACAATAATGTTTGGAGTAATATCCCACATGCTTTTGAGCCATATCTTTAGTGGAACATAAAGTTCTAAGACCATGCAGTCCATCACATACATCAACCTATGATGTTTTGTGATTGGAGAAACTACAACAATCTTGAATAATAAATCCATTCCACTATCCTCTATACATTCTTATGTGGAGTAATATCCCACATGACTTTGGGCCATAGCTTTGGTGGAACATAAAATACCAAGACCATGTGATCCATCACATGCATCAACCTCTGATGTTTTATGTTTGAAGTAACTATAGTATTCCTAATTGATAAATCCATTTTACTATCTTCTCTACAATCCTATGTGGTGTAATATCCCACATGCCTTCGAGGCATAACTTTAGTGGAACATACAATGCCAAGACTATGCAGTCCATCATAGACATCAACCTTTGATGTTTTATGTTTATATAAACTATAACAATCCCAACTAATAAATCCATTCGAATATCCTCTCTACAATCTTGTATGGAGTAATATCCCACATGCCTTTAGGTCATAGCTTTAGGGGAACATAAAATGCCAAGATCATGTAGTCCATCACAGACATCAACCTCTAATTTTTTATTTTTAGAGTAATTGTAATAATCTTAACTAATAAATCCATTCGACTATCCTTTCTAAAATCCTATGTGGAATAATATCCCATATGCCTTCATGCCATAGCTTTGGTAGAACATAAATGCAAAGATTGTGTGGTTCATCATAGACATCAAACTTTGATGTTTTATATTTGGAATAACTACAACAATTTTCACTAATAAATCCATTTAACTATCCTCTCATAAATCTTGTGTGGAGTAATATCTCACATGCCTTTTGGCCTTAGCTTCGGTGGAACATAAAATACCAAGACTATGTGGTCCATCATAGACATTGGCCTCTAATGTTTTATGTTTGGAGAAACTACAACAATCCTAACTAATAAATCTAGTTGACTATCCTCTCTACAATCCTATGTGGAGTAATATTCCACATGCCTTCAAGCCATAACTTTGGTGGAACATAAAATGCCAAGATCATGCAGTGCATCACAAACATCAACCTTTGATGTTTTGTGATTCTAGCAATTAAAACAATCTTAAATAATAAATAAATTCAACTATCATCTCTACAATCATGGGTGGAATAATATACCACATGCCTTCAAACCATAGCTTTGGTAGAAAATAAAATTCCTAGACTGTGTGGTCTATCACAAACATCAACCTCTGATGTTTTGTGTTTAGAGTAAATGCAAAAATCTTGACTACTAAATTAATTCAACTATCCTCTAGAAAATATTGTGTGGAGTAATATCCCACCTACCTTTAGGTCATAGCTTTAGTGGAACATAAAATGTCAAGACCATGTAGTCCATCACAAACATTGGCTTTTGATGTTTTTTATTTAGAGTAATTGTAGTAATATTAACTAATAAATCCATTTCAATTATCCTCTCTACAATCTTGTTTGAAGTAATATCCCACTTGCCTTTGGGATATATCTTTGGCGGAACATAAAATTCCAAGACTGGGTGGTCCATCACAAACATCAGCCTATGATGTTTTGTGTTTGGAGAAGCTTTAGTAATCTTGACTAATCAATCCATTTGACTAGCCTCTCTACAATCCTAGGTGGAGTAATATCACACATGCCTTTGGCTACAGATTTGATGGAACATAAAAATTCCAATACCATGTGGTCCATCATAGACATTAGCCTCTGATGTGTTTTTTTGTATCAATTGCAACAATCCTGACTTATAAATCCATTCAACTATCCTCTTTCTTTTTAACACTTTATTAGTAAGTGCATATAAAAAACTTTAAAAGTTATTTAATAATTTAAATTATTTATGTTCTCTCTTTTAAAACCTACATTAAAAAGGGTTGCATATTAGTTAGTCCCTATCTTTGAATTTGAAAATTATTTATGGTTGAGTATTTGTTCAAAAGCATAATGATTAAAACATAACTAGTCTTGCCACCAAATATTTTATATCAAATTATATATAATTGAATTAATGAAATCATGTTTTTAGATATGTACTTAATAGGTGTTAGTTTTCTTACAAGACCACATGATTAAGTTGTAAAACATTAATAATAAATTTTTATAATCAATAAATGTTACCTAATATTAATATTATTTATTTGTAATTGAACATAAAATCAATGTGATATTGATATTATGTTGTTATATAATTTTTTTATTTGATAAGGTAAACTTGGGTTTTACAGGGGCCCAGAATAAGGAAAATTGAAATACAAAGTTTTAAACAGGTTACACATGGTTGAATGAACAAAAGAGAGTGCTAAAGACAAAGTAAAGTGAGAATAGAGACATAAAATAAAATAGGTTAATTAGGGGGACCCTCTTGGGTGTCCTTTACAGCTGAATTATCCTTTACAAAAATGTTTGGCTTGTATTTTGAAACCTTTGCTCTAGTATGATTCCTAGGACCCTTAGCTTATTCTCTTGGGAAAATCATCCTTGGTGCTTCTTTCATTTCACCTATGGGAGGGTTTGTTTGGGGGGACCCCAGGGGGGATTTAAGAACCTTGGGGGATTTAAAAGCTAGGGACTGGGGAGGGGGTTGGGTAGAATGTACCAATGTTTAAACCATGGCCTCTGCTACTTGATGGAGCTCATTCCAATCCTAAATTAATTTATCTAAATTGAAGCCCACCTAATGGACTTTTACATTGAAGTTTTATGGCATTTCTTTGTTCTTGTGTTTCACTTTTATAATGTCCTTGCCCTTCTAGTCAAAGGTGGAAGGGATACTAAATATAATGGGTTTGGGTTTAATAATGAACAACAATTTGAGAGGTAGATCATCAAGTGGGGATTTGGATAAATTGTTATAGGAGGAGTGTTCAGTGGGAGGGAGGGAGGGATTCCACAGTAGGATCCTCCTTTGAGGCGTCCTCTAGGAAGTCCTCCTCCTTGCATGATCCTCTTGGGGGGAAATTTTTACCAAGTAGGGTTTGACCATGTTTCAAAATTAGGAGGCCTTGATGAAGGATAAGGTTAGTGTCATTAACCTGGTGAAGAGGATGGTGTTTTCCAAGAACTTCAGAAGAAAATAGGGAAGGATAATTTTAAAATAGATGAAATGATTGAGCAATAAGAAATGGTGTGAGAAAATGAGGGTGTGCTTACCTTCCAAGTTCATGTATCTCATGACCTGTAAGCAGACATTAGGCCAATACCTTAGCAGGTCAACATAGGGAAATCCCTTCTCAGTTTGTATGAATTCATTGGTTTAAAAGAAATGTTGTAGGGATTCCTATTTTTTGGATTGGTCCTTGTATTCTTTAACACCAGTACATGCCATACTCGTGGTGTCTCCAATAATCTCTTTATATATTTTTATCAAAATCCCATGCATAGTAACCTTCCTTTTTATCCAAGCATCTATGAAGTCTTTAACCACCATAGGGTTGTGATCGGTAATGCATTCCATATACTTGGTTATCCCTCCATTCATAAGATTTCTCAACACCTTCTTTTGTTCTTGAACATCTTTGAAAGATGTTGACTCTAGCTAGTCTCTATCATTTCCCACGATATCTGGAGGTGTAGGGATGAAGGGAGCAAGATGAGAGTTCTAGATGCAGGATAAACAACTAGGTCTTGAATAATGTAGACCACCCGCTAAAGCCTTCTTATCATAATTGTGTCCCCTTTCCTTGCAATGAATGTAGGTCTGTAGGATCATGATTAGGCCTATCAAAATGAGGTTGTACGTGTGAGGACATGATGGTTTTAAGCTAGATATGTACCTTTCATGCAAATGACGCTAAGCGCCTTAGGGGGATGCTACCTTCTACACAGATGTCATATAAAAATTAATATATGAATATATTGATATTTTAGAGAATTTAATTAATAATATTGTTATCTTTATGATTTTATAATTTTATTTAATAAATCATTTCATTAGCATATAATTTTTTAAATTTAAAATTTAAATTAATGAATTATTTTTATTGTATTATAGAGAATTGAATTATTCAAATTAATGATCTTACTTTGAAATGATAAAAAAAAATATAATCATAGAGATTCAAATTATTATGATTAATAAGAGTTATACAGATGTTTTTTACAATTTTTTTTTTTTAAATTACACTTTTAAATATTAATAGTATAGTTGAAAATTATAATATTAATATTAGAAAAAAAATACATTCATAATTTCCAAAATATGTTTTCATAAATAATTTATTTATGAAAATAAGTAGTAATTAGTTATTATGATGTTAATATAAGAATATTCTCAAATAACACTCTTAATAATATTCTAATATTGATATAAAAAATTTAGAATTTTTTAATTAAAATCATATACATTTAAAAAAATTATGAAATATTAAATTTAAAAATGTTTGAGAGAGAAACACTATTCAATAAACTTGTAATATAGTATAAATTAATTTAGAAAATAATTACATTAAAATATGTAATAACAAGTTATTATTAAAAAAATTAAAAACAACCATGCTTATATAATTAAAACTAAAAATTTGATACTTGATATGGGCTTTGATTTTGTCGCAAAATATATCCCTAGCTCCATGTTTTTGGAGCCCATCTAAAGTGGGATGTATTAAACTTAAATTTGATGGGCCTCTAGAGGAAGTCTAGGTATGGTTGATAAAGGTGATAGTTTTTGATACTATGAGAGGCAACCTTTACTAAATTTTTCTCTAAATATTGGATCTGATACCAATAATATTTATGGAACCTAAACCTTCTTGCATCTAAAAGTTTAGATTCAAACTAAGAGTTGTTTGCTAATAAAAATTCAAAATTAGAATCATAACATGTAATTGATTGTGGTGAACTCTGATCAAGGAATCTAATAAGAGGTAAAGAAGAAAAAAGGTAAAAAGGGCAAGATAAACAATCTTGTAGATTATTTTCCTACTATTCAAATAGTAATTTTAAAAATTTAAAAGACCATAATAATTGAGATGGATTCATAAATGGTCATCAACATGACTAAACTTTGACATAATCAAATTTAAATATATTAAAATACAAGTTAATAAAGTTTTTGCCTAGTGACAAGGTAATAAATTTGTTGGCTAGGTAGCAAATGAAAAGAATTCACTAACTAAATCCATTGATAAAATGAGTACCTTCTAGAAACCACCCCTACTTAACAAAATGCATATCATCTTTTTATGGGATGTCTTTCACATATCTCTCTAAGGGGTGGAAATGGGTAAAGTTATATTCTTTCTTGGCCTTGAATATTTTGATACTTGACCAAAATTAAACAATTACAAATGTTGGTATGCTTTTGAAATCAGTAAAATAATAAGAGGTAATAATTGGTTATACACTTTCGAAGACCAAAATTAAACAATTACAAATGTTGGTATGCTTTTGAAATCAGTAAAATAATAAGAGGTAATAATTGGTTATACACTTTCGAAGAACCTACCCCAAATAATTAATTATTTTCGTATGAGAAACATCACCAACCACACTTGCAGGTTAATCTCTTCCTTGGAGTCAGTGCATGTTCTATAAAAGGAGTGGATGAGACCATGGATTATGCTCCCTTTGTCTCCTCTACTTGTCTCAAATATTGGTAAGGAATCATGAAGGTGATGAATTTACAGTATTATGGGTGACTTATGTGGCTCTAAAAAATTTAACCACTCTTCACTCTAAATTTAACCAATCTACACACACTGCCTAAACCATATTCATGTAATATCTTATTTTTTTTGTTGACCATGTATCCTCCCTATGGCATGATATATTTGCACACACTATCATTGGTTTTCTTGGGTTATTTGTTTAGCCCTAGCTAGTTTACTTCCCTCCCACCACCCTCAATGGCTTGTATTTGAATGGTTGAGGGATATCACATGTGACATATTTGGAAGTGGGGTAAAAAATGGATTGATCACATTATAGCAAGGGAATTATTGTTGGAATTTTATATAATATTGTGTATAAATATTTTTTTTATATTGAAGATGGATAATATATCATTCTAAAATGATTAAAGATGGACAATATATCATTCTGCAATTATTGTGTCACCTTGAATGTATTACATACTACATAGTCTTAGGAAAGGAAATATTGAATATTTCATGGTCACCTTGAAGTTTTTATGGATATTCAGTTATCTGAATTGGATGTTAATATTATCTTCCTCGATTTTAATGTATTTTCCTATGCAGAGATGAAAATTTTCTTCTTGGTATTTTTCACATGTATCATAAGTAGGTTAGGCATGTTTTGAATTGTCTCTTTAGGTTTTACATGGCTCCAAGCTCATCATGCACACAGTTCAATTTGTGAGTATTTTCCTAAGCAGAGATGAAAATTTTCATTTT
Organism: Torreya grandis; assembly: GCA_037957365.1. Classification (NCBI taxonomy): domain Eukaryota; kingdom Viridiplantae; phylum Streptophyta; class Pinopsida; order Cupressales; family Taxaceae; genus Torreya; species Torreya grandis. Next base: position 2,234,770 of record JARHVA010000266.1, read on the forward strand.
GGAATTTTTCACATGTATCATAAGTAGGTTAGGCATGTTTGGATTTGTATTTTTAGGTTTTACATTGCTCCAAGCTCATCATGCAGACAGTTCACTTTGTGCACACAACTGAGAATATCCCCAAAAGGATTATTTAGTCACAAAGGATAGTTTTTAATCCTTTGGAGTTACAGTTTGCATATTAATTTGAGATGATGATGATAGTTTTTTGAGTTCCCCATGTCATTTGGATTGTGTAAAGGACCATTGGACTTACATATCATGTGGCTCAACTATCATTTTCCTTCGACTTGGAAGGATTCTGGTTCCTAGAAATGATGGATCTCACTCATGGAAGGATAATATTTTATTTGTTTATTTGTAGAGGTTGATCTACTTGATAGTTAACCTCTTTTTATCTATTGTAGATAAATTTCTATTTATATTAGATTTTTTTTACCCTTCATTTTCACCCATTATGAAAGTTCCTTCAGTGTATTATTAGTTATATATATATATATATATATATATATATATATATATATATATATATATATATATATATATATATATATATATGGTCTAAGGCATATCTTTAGTTATATTTAGAAAAAAAAAGTGAAATGTTTAGTTTATTATTTTTGACAATAAAAAGTATTATTAGTGAAAAAAAGGAATGAAAAGGAGAAAACAATGCTCTATATACATATGTATAAAATAATGATAAATATAATTACTCTTCATAAATATTGGACAATTCACAAATATATGGAATGATAAAATATAAGTACATTACCACTATCCATTTTGATCACCAATTTAACATAAAGTATATGAATATCCTCAAAAATATACCCCTTTTATCATGTGTTATTTATAGCAAAGTTTATACCAAGCAATTGTTTTTTCAACTTTACATGATTTTCCCCATTAAACCCATATAGCCTCCAACTTGATGTTGTTTATTACTTATGAATAACTTGGTTTGACTATAATTATAATAATATCCATAGGCTAACCAATTTTATTATGATGCTACACATAAATATAAAAAATTGTAAAGATTGTATATAAGTATACGTACAAGTAAAAAAAGAATATAAATTTATTATGCATCATATTAAATTCACATGCAAACTTATTTATTCTTTATTTCTTCGTAAAAATTCAATTTATGTTGTGTATAATCTTTAAACATAGTTTTACTATGCTTCTAGTCTTTATAATGTGCCTAACCAACCTCACATATTTGTTAACTATAGATCTATTCATTGCCACGTATTTATAAATCACTTTGTCTTTTGTGTTATATGTAAACTCAACTCCTATAAATCTCAAGATGATAATAATATGAAAACAAAATTACTTAAGCACATTATATAAGTTTTAGTTGTTTACCTACCTAACAACATTAACTATATTATATCATATAGATTTCCTCCATCTTAGGAAAAATAGATCGTCCATATAATACAAAAATATGATTCCGAAATAATCTTAGTAATTAGAGAACCATCAATATTGTTCATATAATTGAAAAAATCTTGTCTATTACTTTAGATATCCATATCTCTAGATGTGATGAAAATGGAAAAAAAGAGTTAAAGGCCAAGAAAATTATAAGTAGAATCATCACACCAATGATCATATCTTCTTTATTTTTCTCATTGAGAGAATTAGGGCTTTGGGTCTTCTTAATTTAGTAATTTATCATTGGTTTTGACACTATACGAGTCCATTATTGGCATAGTGTACACAAGTGTTTGTGAGACAAAGGGGGTACAAAATGTCATTAGGTTTAAGTAAGTTTTTCACTCTTCCTTACACTTTTTGGTTTGTAAATAGATGAAATTTATGAAATCATATCATGTTGTCTACGAACATATGATTGTTTATTTTACTAAATTTATATTTATATTTTTTTATTTTTAGATGTTATCATTTTGATGTTTTACATAGAGGAACGTATTCAAATAAAATTAGATATCCTATCAATACTTTGTGACACATGTGGTCTTTAGGTAAATATAGAGAAAAAAATGTATGGTTTTTATATGTTTTCCCCACATACAAAGTTTAATGGATTGAGATGGTCACTTCATATGTGTATCTAGGGGTCCCTTTTTTAGGCCTCACTTCAATTTGTTACTAGTTGATGAGTCCAAACTAAAAAAATGGTATGTTTCTCTTACCACTCTTAAGAAAGAATAAAGTTTTATCATAATTTTGAATTTATTGGTGCGTTAACTCTAATTAAGATAAAATGAATAGAAATGTAGAAAAATTAGTAAAACAACTTGACATTAGTAGAATGAAAGCTAAGTAATAAAATAGATGAAACACAAATGAATGAATGAATGAATGAATGAATGAATGAATGAATGAATGAAGGTTAACTATGAAAAACAAAACATATATATATATATATATATATATATATATATATATATATATATTTGCCTATAGGTTGACTTTGTGCGATAAAACAATAGCTAAAGATCATATCAGACTACACTATATGCACATAATATAAAATATGACTAAACTAATCAAGGTTAGGATTGTTTATAAGGGGGTATAACCAACTAGATGGTAGTATCTTTATGGGTCAATGTTGACATATGCTAATAATTAGGAAAATTGAAACATGTATGTGTGTGAAAATTTGGACTTTGGATGCACACACATGGTTTGTAAATGATTTATTCAAAGTTTAAATCCTATATGGATTGTAATAGATGAAAACCTAGAAAAATAAATGAGGGAAGTGTATTGGGTTGATCTAATTGTAATCATCCTCATGATGATTGATTGATGCCTATGTATCTAATAATATAAAGAGTGAAATCAAGATTTCATGTCTCCTTAATGAATTTACTATATAAATATAAGATTTCAAATTTATGTTATATTGGGAGCATTTTTTTTAAAGTTCATGTCCTTCTGTACACTAGCCAATGAAACCCAAATTTTGATAATTTTTATGAAATAACCAAGTAAATCCAAACTAGTACATATGAAAAACTATATTACATAAAAAAATATTAATAAAATTTACAAGGAACTATAATAATCACTCCTCAATAGTTATGGATTAGAATATAAAGTTTGGGCAAAAACCCTTGCCAAAATTACACAATAAAACTACAAACACTACTAAAACAAAACAAAAATTCAAAAACCTAATAGGATGATTACACAATACTAGAGAATACTAAAATAAAATATAAATAACCTCATAATACAATTTATATCTACTATAAAAGACCCAAAAAATGGAAAAAAAAACTTTTATAGCATCTACTCATACCAATTGCCTACATAAAACATTGAATACTAGCTGAATCTATATTCCTTGAAGCTTTGTTATAATTAATGTGTGAAATTATATCTTTAAATCATAAGGGTTTCATCTTGAAATCATTGGGATCAATGGGTTTCCATCTAAAGACCTCCAATATCCAAGAGCTTTTGTTCTAGGATGGTTTGACAAACATTATTCAATGAGATAAATTAATTGGTTTGATAAAATATCCTCTAGAATGAAAGTATGACATATAAATAAAAAAGAGACCGCAAAGGGGTGATAAAACCCAACTCTATACTTTAAAAATATAAAAAAAATAATTATAAAAATTTGTTAGTTTAAAACTTTCTCTAATTTCCCATAATTTACTTTAATCGTGATTTTCCTGCTTTTGTCCTATTCTAGACATTTCTCAAATTTGGATAGATTTTATTATGATAATTAAAAAATGACTTATTCATTTGATGTATCCTCATAAATATTCTTCTCCTTAAAAACACCATGCCCCACTCTAGCACTATAAGTATTATTATCTATCATGATTCATTATTGCTTTTCAAACATGTCAATTCCAAATGAACAATTAATTAAATATTTGTTCCAATTTTCTTTCCATTATTAATTACAATTAAAATTTTGATTAATTAATATATTATTAAATATAAATTAATTATAAATGGGACATGACAAGTCCCCCCTCCTCAAAATTGTTTGTCCTCAATCAATTCGAACTTGGATGATTTAAAATCTCTGGACCTTCCCAAGCAGCATCCTCAATTGTCAAGCTCTTCCAATGAACGAAAAATTCAATGATATATCTTTTCATCAACCTCTTAACCCTGATGTGTATCACTTATTCAGGAATTAGGATCAATTTTACCTCATCATCCAAAGTTGGAAAATCTATGGAGGGTGTAATTTGTTTCCCCAAATCTCTCTTTATATAAGACACTTGGAAAACATTATGAATTTTACTATTTTTAGGAAGTTCTAGCTCATAGGCTACCTCACCAAATTTTCTTACGGTATTATAGGGTCCATAGAATTTGGGATTTATTTTGTATGCTCCAATTCTTTTGATGGATGATTTCCTATAGGCTAAAAACTTATATAGATCATGTCACCTTCCTCAAAAGATATTTATGTGTGGTTTCTATATGAAGTACTTGTGATGATTTTGTGCTTTCTATAAATAATCCTTGAGGGGTTTCAATACTTCTAGGTGATGGTTAATGAAATCCATTGGTACTAGAAACTATTATATGTCTAAACCAAATAAATAAATGTCATTGCATCATAACCATATAAATATTTTAATAGGGACATACCAATAGACTTATGGTAAGTGGTATTAAAGTATAATATTTTTAAAAATAACCATTTTACCCATGTAAATTATTGATTTAAGACATAATCCCTTAAGTAACCCTCCACCCATTCCTTTAATATTTCTAATTAGACATCAATTTGAGGGTGTTATCTAGAGATATGAGTGAGTTCACTACATTTAAATCTAAATAACTCTTGCCAAAAATAGCTAAGAAACATGCTATCCCTATCACTAATTTTTTTTTGTGGTAGTTCAGTTAATCTAAATATTTATTTAAAAAATAATTTAGCCACTTGAGGGGCTTTAAATTATGATGATATGGAAAATAAGTCTGCAAATTTAGTTAATTTTTCCACTATTACTTATATATAATATCTACTATTTACCTCAGGCAAACCTATGATGAAGTCCATTGATATACCCTATCATTTTTTGATTGGGAATGGGTAAAGTTTTAATTAATCATGTTGGAAACACTTGTTCCCATTTATTCTATTGACAAATGGTACACTCCCTAAAATGCTTGATAAAATCATTTTTTAGGCCCTTTTAAGTGAATCTTTTCTGAACTTACTTATATGTCTTGTAGTACCCTGGGTGTCCTGCTATTGGCACATAATGCACTATTCTTAAAATGTTTTCCTTCATTATAAATTAAGTTACTAAAAGTACTCTTTTTTATAAAAAAATCAACTCATAATATATTATAAACCTATAATATTTTATCACTTCCTCAATAATGTTATTAGTAAAATTATTCTTTGTGATGACTGGTGTTACACCTATTTTTAATACTATTACATGTTGGAAACCTCTATATGGAGGTAAACCAGGTGATAAATCTTTAAAAATTTTACTATTTGAATATATTTATTTTTGATATCAACATGATAAGAATTATAATTATATTTAAATGAATTTATCAAACAATTTTCTGCCCATGCTTCTTGGCCTCTTTGGATAATCCTCTCCATTCTTTTTGCTGTGATCATTTGTGGTGATCCATTGGACAAACCCTTGAAAACTATCTCCTTATTGGACTTAAAATTGAATTCCATAGTCCAGTAATTATGATGAAAATCCCCCAAATAATGTATCTATTACACACCTAGACCATATCTATTCCACTCAAACTCACCTCATAGAAGTCATCACATACCTTATAGTCTCCCATAATAACATTGAGTTGCTTGATCACTTTTTTACATGACATTGTAAATTTATCTACACTAAAAACATTAAATCCTTCAAAATATTCCATCTATAAGCCTTTTTTTAACCATCAATATTTCATCAATGAAGTTATAGGTGAATCCAATATCAATGAGTATTATCATTATTTATCCATCGAGAAGTCCAAAAACTTAAAAAGGGTGATATTTAGGTGCTCCTAATAGGGTTGCTAGAGTATTTCCACGTATAATTTCATTCCTTTCCTATTCTATTTATAGTTTTTCCACTTCTTATAAGGTTTTAACTTTGTCTAGACCTTGTTCATCATCTGATATCACTTAAATATAGTGTACTTTCCATTTGCCTTGACATCTATGAATTGGTCCCCATGGATCTTTACATGTGAAACACATCTCCTTCTTTTGTAGTTCATTCCTAGTATCCTCATCCATCCTTTTTGTGTTAGGGGGCATAGATATTAGAAGAGTATGAAGTTCCCTTGTCTAAAATTTTTCCTTATTTTTACTAGGAGAAAATGGGGAAGGATAAGACAACTTTCTCTTTTGTGCCCATGGTTCAAGAGTTAAAGATCTTATAATGGCATCATGTAAGGTGACTGGTATAAAAACTTTGACAAGACCTCCAAGTGGGGTCAATAAATCCATCAATAAAAATAAAAATAACTTTTTTTATGAAATATAACTTACCATTATAGCCACATTTTTAAATTATGACACATAGACACTTACTGAGGTTTTTTGTTTAATTTTAGAGAGTTTTTTGAAGTATTATTCTTCATCCCTCAACTAAAATATGTCAAGAAGCCTCTAGATAAATTATTCACAGGTGTTTATTTTATCACACCCTTTTTTTATTAGGGTATGATACCACTAATAATATGAAACACCCTCAAAATGTACAGTAGAAAATTGAGTAGCTTCATTCTCCTTCATAGAGTTGAGATTAAGGTAGGTTTGTAGTTTTTGTAACCAAGCCCATGATGAAATTATATCACCACCATAATAGGTAGGAAATTATAGTTTGATCAATTTTTATTTCAAATCATGTCCTCCACCACCCTGATGATTTCCTTCTCCTCTTTGGCATGTGGAACCTTTTCACATTTTTGTCAACTTAATGTAAGAAAAGACAACTTTGAGACCTGCATCTAAATTCCTATATATATATATATATATATATATATATATATATATATATATATATATATATATATATATATATATATATATATATATATATATATATATATATATATATATTCCAATGGAATGAGGGGATGTAATTCTGGTTTCTTACTCTTCTAGTATGAATTTGGGTTTTTGGGTTTTTTAAAAGGAGCAACCTATAGATTTAATGCTCATAGGTGAGCCTTCCCTTTTAAGAATAACCCTTTTTAGCTGGAATTTATGTTTTCCAAGGTTTTATATGATTTATCATATATTTATTAATATTTTAATATTTTTTTCCCCTTTCACTTTTAACCATAGTTTATTCTATATAAATTAATTTCTCTACTTGTAACTTCTTTTGTTGCCATCTGAAATTCATAGTTTTTCTCTCACTAGGAAGCATCCACTCTTAAGAACCTATATGTTGGAAATATTATGGATATGATACCAATTTAATGTCTCCTTACCTAATTTAATATAGAAATATCAGATCTAAAATTAATTTTATATTAGGAATAATTTTTTTCAAATCAATTCCCTTTTGTAGATTAGCTAGTGAAACCCAAATTTAGACATTTTTATGAAATAACAAAGTAACTCAAAGCCAACACATATGTAAAATTATATTGAATTAAAATGAGTCAAAAAATATTAAAATACACTATAATAATCACTCAAAAATAGTTTTGGATCAGAATATAAGGTTTGGACAAAAATCATTGCAAGAGCTACACAATAACACTACTCAAAACAAAACACAAATTCACAATATTAATATATTGATAACATAATAATGGATAATAATGAATCATCCTAAAAATAAAACCACAAAAAAAATTATATCTATTATAAAAAACCTTCAAATATGAAAAAAAACTTTTATAACCTTTACGATCACCAACTGGCTACAGAGAAAACTGTATACTAGCTCAATCTACACTCTTTGAAGATCTATTACAATTACTATGTGAAATTGTATCTCTCTATCACATGGGTTTCATAATAAAATCCTTGGAATAAATGGGTTTCTATCCAAAGTCTTCCACATCTAAGAGTTACCATTTTATGATGGTTTGACTAACACTATTCAACAAGATAAATTAATTAGTTTGGAAAAAGATGCTCTAGAATGAAATTATGGCATATAAATAACCAAAAAGGTATAAAGGGGTTCCAAAACCCAACTCCATAGTTTATAAATATAAAAAACAATTAAAAAATCCATTAGTTGTCATCTTTCTCCAATTTCCCATAATTTTCTTTAGTCATGCTTTTTCCATTTTTATCCTATTTCAGAAATTTTACAAATTTGACCAACTTTTCTTGAGGATAATACTAGAAAAACACTTTATTGATTTGATTTAAATACTCATGAATATCCTTCTCTTTAATAACACCATGCCCTACTCTAGAAATAAAGAATTCTTATTATCTTGATTCCTTACTGCTTATCAAACTTGCCAAATCCAAATAAACAATTAAGTAAATATTTGTTCCAATTTTCATTCCCTTATTCCCTATAATTGAAAATTATATTAATTAATTATTAAATATAAATTGATTTGAAAGGGGACATGACACAATCCCACATAGTTCTCTCATTTAGAGTGTTTTATACAATAGTGAACCATTTATTACATGTATGCATATGTTGATTGCTTGAATACTCCATTATTATTTGCTCAAATTTAATACAATAGGATATTGATTTGGCTAAGGACTGCTTCAAATGATTAAAACCAGATTTATAAATAATATTCAAACTTTTATTAATGTCCAATAGTGTGAGTGTTGCTCAATATTGAATTTTCCAAGTGATAGAACAAGTGACTTAGACGTAAATTTATATAAATCCAAAAGGGGAAATCCTCACAACACTTATCCTAAAAATATGAACCAGCCTATAAGAAAGGGTCTAAATTTTAAAATTTCTCATTAATGGGGTAAACAACCAGATTGAGCCATAGGGGTCAACATTGATATCTACCACTACCCTGTTTGGTCAATCCTATTGAAGGGTAGCATTTAAAAATCAATATATGGGATGCCTATAAGACGATTAGAGAGGTTTTAGTGATTAAGAACATTTATGTAGGTATAATATAGAAACTTATAAAGGGATAGGTATGTATAAGTACTTATGATAGAGTGAGGAGGTGAAATAGGTCCAAATTAAGTGATCAAGTTAATGAAAGTGAAATTTGGAAAAAAATGACATTACCAAATATGCATAACTATATTTGATCCCCTAAAATAAAATTATTATAGTAAAATGAAAGATATACCTAAGTGTGTATAAAACACTTTACATTTGAGTGGATGCTTGACTTGTGTAGGAAATTTTAACTTAGGTAACCCTAAAATAACTCATTAATTAGTCATTTTGTTCATATTAAAATCAAAAGAAGATTGAATTTTGAAATTTGGAAAAAACTTGAAAAAAAAAAAAAAAAAAGGATGAATATACATGTATGTGTGAAACCAATGTTATTTTTCTAACATTTATTGAAGATGATGCTTTATTAAATCATTGGATAAGTGGTGCTTCCCATGAAACACTTGGATAGATTTAGTTCTTTAGTTGAGCCAATGGTGAATTGAGGATGATCAATCCCCAATTATAATAGAAAATCAATATAAACTAAAACCCATTGAGAGAAACATAAAAATCAATTTTCATTATTGTTATTTCTAACCCCAAGATGGAAACAAGTTGGAATTCACAATAGACACACACATAAAAAAGCTAGAGGGCATCAAACCTCCTAGTTATGTATTATGAACTTAAATTGAATCAACCATTGAAAATGTCTTATAGATTCAATTGTTACCTTTTTCTTGAGTTCTTATATACCTGATCAAAAGAGAATGAAGTACACCTATTATCCTACCATGACCAAAAATATAAAAAAAGTATTGAAATCATCACATGAATGTCTATCATACCCCCATGATAAATGTAAAAATTTTAACTGTAAGTAGAAGCAAATTTATAAATTTTGTTTAAATCTTGTGTAGGAATCTATATCATGCACCGAAAATACATGAATTTTTAACATGCTAATGTAATGTGAGTTCATATGAATGGTATATGACCACATAATTTATACTAATAACTAAATTTTTGAACATTTTTACATTATTTGAAACTATGTTTTCTACCTAAAGTGATTTTTTCTTTTAAAGGATGATTTTTGTATGAAAATCCACTGAAACACCCACCTTTTGAGGTGAGGGATGTATCCTAAACTTCACTCATATCAAAATAAAATTTATATATATCATGTATCAACATATAATCATTTAATATTATGTCATATGTGAAAATTTATGTCAACATATTAAGATATTTAATAGTCAAATCACATATGTAAACTATGAAGCAAGGTCTATATTATCAAAACTATATAAATGTATCAATGAAACTCATAGTTAAAATTATAATATAAGCATACATAATAGCTAGTGCATGATATGGATTATGGAACTCATCAAAATTACCAAGTTCAACAATCACACAAACACAAAAAGCATAATGCTAATAATAAGACCAAGGTATGCACATAGGGGACATGTTAATTTGTTACATAAGTAATGATTTCACACTCGAGGCCAAGGTCCATGTAAAAAACACAGTAATAATGTCAAAAATAAGGGATTTGTTCAAATATGGCATAAAACAAAAGGAAAGTGAACACCAGTTATGGACATATTCAAATGCTACACATACCAAACAATGATCTCATATATGTGTTAAATCAATTTGTGCACATGGGCCAATGGCTACACACAATAGAAAAAATAAAATTTGTTATACTTTTTACAAGTAATAGAATCAATCTAACATAGAATTAATAAATAATCTACACTATGTATATGTAATGTAATCATATCCTAGCAAATAATATGATATTAATATACAAAAATGTAAGATAAAGATGTTATAACTACATTTTTAAAGAGTATATAGCTCAATAGTTTATGAGTTATAAAATGGTGACACTTATAAATATTGTAACATTTGGAAAATATGACCCCATTTTAGCATGGACTTTAGGTAGAGGAAATTCTAACATCTTAGTCCACATAAAATCTACATGTCCTACATAACACTCATGAATACTAGTGAAATATATGTTATTAAAAATGAATATGGTACCTACCAATTTTATGAAATAAATAACATATGACAATGATGTATAATATATGTCAAATCATGTTCGGTCCAGATTTTTTATTTTTTAATACACACCAACACACAAATTGTATTTTTTAAATATTTATATTTTTTAATACCTTTTTTCTGAATTAATGACATAAGAGAAAAAAAATTAGGAGAATAAGCCATATGTTTAAAGGTATAATAAAGGAAGCTGATATGAACAATATGCAACATGTGTCAATATAACATATGTAATGAATATGATGGCATGTCCATGTGTGAGAAATATTACCCCATTATATATGTGAATGTAACTGAAAACCATGTAGGAGATATAATAGTTATGTGGAGGTATGATTGTACATCATGATCTCATAAAATGTACATTTGTAAATGTATGCAACATGCATGTATGATAAATAAAACACAAAAAAAATATTTTGTATGAATAAGTATTGTTTTGTAAACAATAATTGAGTGTAATATCAAAAAAATGATGTGTTAAGGCTTTATTTGTGCAATTTATGATTTGGTTGTAAAAATTCTACTAGGTAGGATTGACTAGATAAGGACAATAATGGTAGTTAGTTATATCTATGATTGCTCAATATTGTCTATGATGGAAAATTACATTTTTCTTTGTTCAAAATGTGAAAACAACAAGGTAAATGGAAAATTCTAATAATATATATCATTATGTTGGATTGTTTAGATTTAGAAAGTGAGAAAGGAGGACCAAGAGACCAAAAAATCACTAAGATCTAAGGGATAAAATAATTGATCAAATTGATCGCATGTATAACAATTAAAATAATAGCATGATGAAGTAATAAATAATTTAAGTATAATAAGAGTTTTTCTTTTTTGATTGTTTGAATGTTTTTGAATTTTTTAGAATATTTAAAATTATGTAATCTAAAGCAATGATCCCATCAATACGAGAGTAATAATTAGAATATCTAATAATATATGGAAGGATAACCTTTCATTTATTAATTTTTTAATATATTCATGACTAAAAAATCATAAAATGCATCAAGTGATGCAATGGAAGTATATAGAATAGTAAGTTTGTGTAATCCCATGTGGGAAGAGTAGCTCTAGGAGACATAGACTAGTTTAAAATATAATGAAAAGTAGTACAATATTATTCCAAATGTTGTATTTTATTTAAAAAAATTGATTTGTATGTATCTCCAATTTATAATTTGTTTCATGTCATGGTGATTTTTGTGAACTTGACACTTCTTTTATAATATGCTTATTTTTACATTGGTTGCTTTTGGGACTCTTGCACTCTTTTAAGAATGAAAAGTTTTTGCATAGGTTGAACAATTATAAATATATTTTATTATTGAATATGTGCATTAAGGTATTATTCTGGTGGATGGGGAGGATGAATTACCATATATTATATAGGGTACTCATATATGATCCCTGAAATTATGACCACTTGATTGCAATGGATGTAATTTTGGCATCTATGTACCATAGAAAGTACAACATTAATATTTTTTAACTAAGGAAATCCTAATATCATGTAAAATACCCCATTCCATGGTATAATTATGAAATGAGTATATAAAATAGTAGGACCCACCTAGAGATTCAACACAGTGCATCCTAAAATAGTTTGTTGTTTTCCATTAAAATTTGACACTTTTAGATGTTGTCTATATGTTATGCTATGTGTAACACAATGAATGGATTAATCTCATTTTAATATCATTGTAATATGATAAATTATCATTTAGTATACCTTTAATGGGGTGTTGATTAATGTATGATTTTATACAAAAGACATGAAAATTAGAATCATCATCCACTATCTCACCATTATTAAAAGTGATCATAGGACATGGTTTGGGAAGTTTGAAAATTTATATAAATAAATTAATATAATGTTTTATATTATAAGTATGAGGTGGGTATACATTATTGATATGTTTTAATAATAAATTATCCTTGTTTTTTTCTTGATTTTGAAATGGCTCACTGAAAATTTCAACTTCGTATTTTCATACAATTGAGGATTAGTTTCATTTTTAAGAATACCTATCTCAATGAAATTGTTATTGATAAAACCTTGAATATGGTGATTAACCTTTAAATATTTATTATTATAATTACCATTGCATATATTATAATCAAAATATGCATTGTTATCAAATGATTTAATTTGAGATATATGCAGTTCATATCAACCTATAAAGGTGGAGGTAGAGTAATAATATTGTACTCAAGTAACTTTTTTAGAAATTTATGAGGTTGTTTTGGTATTCTAGAGAATTTCCTCCTTGTGTATTCTAATAAAAAGATCTTGTTATAAGGTTTATAAATATCATTAATTGAGTTTGTTCAAAGGAATAAGTTTGAATTCTCTTTCTCTTATTATATGACAAAGTTCCCCAAATGATCTGAATTTATTGAAAATAATTGACTGACATAAAGGTTCAAGTAAACTTTATTTGAAATTTTTTTATAATTAATTATTTTTCAAGGTATTAATTATTTTGGAAAGCATAGTTTTGTAATGAATCACATAGTCACTTATAGGCTCATTATTTCCTTGATTAATTCTAGTAATTTATGTCTAAGAAATCTTTTCATCAATGTTGACAAATACTTATGAAATTGATATGTTAATGGGGTTTATTGATTTAACTAATTGAATAAGTAGATAATTAAACTGATTCAAGGTGTAATATTTTAGGCTTATTGTAAATAACTTATCTAAAAGTTTGATATTTAGAGAATAATCCAAACCTCACATGAAAAAATTGAAGATATTATTTTGGACCTCCTTTGCCCTCATTAAATGGAAGTTTCAGAGATTAAAATATCATAGGTAAAGGATATGATGCAATCTCATGTTATAATAGATTATGAAGCATGGCTTGTGAATCTATTTATTGTATATGTTTTGGTATACCTTTATCTAACTATACATCATAGCATACAAAACTAAAATAGTTTGCATGAGGGATTATGTAGTAGGTAAGGTAGGTGATGTAGGATGCGTAACAATCAAATATCTTGTAAGAGTCCTTTTATTAGGCATGGGAATTTGTATTTTTTGGAAGCCTCTATTTACCCTAAACCCAAAGGTGAAGATTTAATAATAATATCAATAGAATAAGTAGCAACACCTATGGTAGGGTTTAAAAATAGTGGTTTTTGTTGTGCATTTAAGTCCTATTAGCATCTATTTAGGTAATATTTTTTTTAGAATCAATTCTTGAATAATATGTACGAGTTCACCAATATGTTTTATTAAAATTTAGAATTAATAGGTGTAATATAGAAATATAGCAAAAATTATAAAATAACTTGTAGGTAGCAGAATGAAAGCAAAGTATTGAAATATATGAATAGAAATAAATGAATAAAGGATAAATATGAATAACACAAGAAGAATTGGGTGTTTTCCACATGTATTCTAACTACGTGTAACTAAAAATAGTTTTAAAGATCAATTAGACTGAATTATGCATCCATAATAGAAACTATGATTATAATTCATTAGGGTTAGGATCATATGGAAGGGTACATGACCAACTAGTTGGTACTATCCTTATGGGTTGGACTTAAAATTTGTTGAGAATCATGAGAACTAAAAGCGTAGTCACCTACATATAATTGAAACACATATTTATGTATAAATTTGGCCTTTAAATGGATACATATGACCTAAAAATGACTTACTAAAAAATTAAATGTTAATATGACTTGCAATAGCTAAGTACCTAAATAGATAAAAGGGAAAGTGTAATGGGATAAACTAATCCTAATAACCGCTATGATGATTGATTGACACCTACTTATCCAATACTTTGAAGAAGTAAATCTAGCCCACATAGTTCTCCTAATTAGAGTGTTTTGTGTAATAGTGATTTTATTTATACATTAATACATCTGGATATCAGTTGAATACTTGATAATATTTTTCTTGAATTGAATACAATATACTCTTGAATTGGCTAAGGACAAACTCAAATTACTAGAATTATGTTTTGAAAAAATAGGGAATCTTTGCTTAGTATGGAATAATGTAAGTGTGTCTCAATATTAAATTTTTTAATTGATATGATAGGTGACTTAGATGTGCCTTAAATCAATCCAAAATGAGAAAAACTCAGTCTACCTATCTTAAAAGTACAAATCAATCTATAAGGGAGGGCCCAAATTTAAAAATTAGTCATTTCTAGGATGGAGGATAGTTTTTACCCATAGGGGTCAAGACTGACTACCACTACTCACCAATACTAGTCAATTATGTCTTGAAGCAAAACATTTCAAAATTAATACATGAGATGTTTATACATATGCTTAGAGTTGTTTTCAATGATTAACAACATATATGTAGGCATAAGATATTAACTTAGAAAGGGATAACTCTGTATAAGTACATAGGATAGAGTGAGGTGGAAAAATAGGTCCAAATTAAGTGTTCAAGTCAATTAAAGTGAAAGTGGGTTAAAATTGACATTGTCAAGTATTCATGACCATATTTGAGTGACTACACACACTTATAGATTCATCTATATTATATCTATATAAATATTTAACTCTTTCACTTATTTGGTACACACACTCTTATACATCGCATTGATATTTGGAGAGATCACTTTAGGAAAGATAATTGAATCTAAATGGAAAGAGTGATATCCTCCATGTTATGCAATTATCTCCGTGCCAAAATATTGATCCCTCATGAAATCATTATCATTGAATTTGGTATATCCCCATTTGTTAATCTCATGATATTTGAAGTGGTGATTATAATATACAAGCTTAGATGGATGGCCATCTCTTAAATTCATTTCCTCAAGTGTGTGTTTAAAGCTTCAAATCTTCTATGTAAATAGACAGATGTGGGATCAAATATGGTTAGTATGTGAGGGCTTCTACTCTACTAGTCCTTGTAGATAATGACATTTATAAAATATTTCCACATAATTTTATAATTTATGTACCAAATTTATCCAATCAAGGATAAATAGGGGCATAAAAAAAGAGATATATAAAAATTATCTTCATTATATTATGGATAGAGCCTTTCAATCCTTTTTACACAAATATATAATATTAATATAATAGATATCTTCAATTTGAGGGTGGGCTCATACAACGTTCAAGTTACATCTATATCCAATTATCTCATAGCTCGAGGTTTCCATCAACATAATTTAAATATTTTTTGTACCAACTTCACATTGAGATAATTCACTATATTCAACAAGTACATTATATTTATCAGATTTGTTGTTTGATCCTCAAACTAAGAATCATTTTGTATTAATATTTTCTCCTTAGCATGAGTCCATGAAAAATTGTTTCCTTTTCAAAGCCTCATATAACTCTATCCAAATCTTCATGGCTTCAAGGATCATAATTATTTGTCTCTTTTTTTGAGATATACTTGAGATATGATGAGTGATGTATTGAAGGACATTTTTTTTTAACATATATTATTTAATTAAAATTTTACATTTTTGGTCACATGATTCAGTTTTGGCCTTTAGTAGACATTAATATCATTATCTTGTCTTATATTACAAAAAAAAAAATATTATTTAACATTATATTTAACTCTTTTCCATTTACATTCAAGTGAAAGAAACACACACACACACACACACACACACACACACACACACACACACACACACACACACACACACAGACACATACACACACACACACACACACACACACACACACACACACATATGTGTGTGTGCTAATAGAAACTAAGAACAATTTATGATTTCTTATAGGTACAATAAGCAACATCTTTTAAATCTGAGAGGATCAAAATTATTTCAAAAACCAAAAATAAAAAATATGAGCCTACAAAAAATTATGATTGTTTAAATATGCACAATTGAAACATACTACAATTATGGAGAGAAAATGTAGTTTGGAAACCTATGCCTTCAAAAGATGTGGTAATCAATTACATTTCCAAATATGCAATAAAAAATAGGAAGAGTTTTAGAACATATCATCAAATGTTAATGCATCTTGAAAACATTGAAAATCTTGATGAATTAGTAGCTAGAACGTATAGAAGACTCTTAACAGACACTCTTGTCAAAAGAGACATTGGGGCATAGGAAACATGTCGTATGTTGTTATAGATTCCATTTATAGAAAGAAATTGAGTGTTTTTCACTTTGAATGTTTCATGTGAGGTGTTCAAACTGGTGACACAAACTATAGAACAAGAAAATGACAAATAGTTAAAATATTTCACTGATGGATACATAAATAGACCTTATATAATGGAAAGTTTTTCACTTATTGATATAGTTGAATCATGGTCATGTAATCCAAAATGTTGGTAAGATAATAAATGGAAGGCTAGGAGTATGGTAACTATTGTGAGAGTATTCTTGAGGTTTACTATAATACATGTGTGAGAATCAGAAAACTGGGTTGATTTTTGTTGGTCAGAGCTATTGCTTTACAAACCATTTCATGATATACAAAGAGATATCAGACTTGATGATAATATAATAACATCAAACTGGGAGTCATTTAATTATAATCCTTAGCATGTGGAGTGGAGGACCATGCTCAATGATCATGAAAATTAAAGTGATGTTGAAGATGATGATGTTCAATTCGTTCATCAAAATACAATGAAACATGAGTGGGAAATCATCTCAAGGCTACATCATGGACAAATTATGGAAGTATCTAAAATAGATATGTTGGGAAGAAGAGATCTTGATATAAAAGCACTATGGAATTATGAATATCAAAGAGAAGAATACACAGTTTTATATATAAAATTCATAATAACAATGAAAGACAATTGAGTTGCTCATACCAGATGATATAATAGTAAATATTATGTATGAAATCTTAGGTTCCAAACAAAAAAGGTAATTGATATAATCATGAGACATTTTATTCAAACTCAAAATATTGCACCATTATGCATGATAGTTTGAGGATTAAAAATAATACGAAAATCATATCTAATTGGCCTTATTCATGAAACCTTTCAAAATGAATCATCAATTACATATCATTGTCCACTTCTATTACTTGCATTGAATAGAGTTGCAACCTTTAATATTGATGTTTCAACAATCCAATCAGCACTTCAAATACCAATTGTGAATTTTACCAAATAAGAAGGAACGAAACTCATAAGTTTCCAAGATGAAATTTGACATATAAAATACATATTGATTGATGAAATGATCTTCATTGGAGAAAAAAAAATTCAAAACATAGATGCACTACTTCATCAGACATTTCTTGAAAATGCAAACATGATTTTTTGAGGTAGATCAATCATGTTAGTTTTGGGCTAGCTACCAGATGTGAGTGATAAAGCACCATGCAATAGTAACAAAAATGGAAAAATATTATGGAAAAAATTCAAAATTGTTGTTACTCCAGATAATTTATTTATACAAGAGAAAGCAAGGACCAAAAAAAGTTTCATCAACAACTAACAAATATTAGAGATGCACATTCGGTTATTGATGATTGGAAATTATTGATGTCAAGAACCAATAGTTCATTACATCCAAGCATCAGGGATGATTTTCACAATGTTATTCATTTATTTACAATAAATTATAATGTGAAAAACTGTAATATAATTAAATTACAATCATTAAAATGATCGATTTCACAAAGCATTGTAACCATAACAGGTAGTATCAATTCATCAGGAGGTTAAAACGATGAATTGGATTTTGAGTTATTAATTTCTAAAGATGAAAGGGTGATGTTAACCTCCAACCTATAGATAGAAGCAAGACTTGTAAATGGATCTCTATGATATATTCAAAGTATAATATAAAAACTTGGAAGTGCCCCACCAAAACCACCTGTATATTTTATGATGGAATTTGATAGTTACTCTAGAATTCCATTTATAGATGTAACTCTAGGTATAATTCCAACTACACCAATACAAAGGGGACATACATAACAACTACCCTTAAGATTGGCTTGAGGATTATCAATAGACAAGTCAAGTGTTGACTTTTTCTAAAGTAACTATTGATATACGGCATAAAGAAAGACCATGATCAACATTTATGGTGATCTTGCATGTAAAATATTTGGAAGGTCTCAAAAATTTCTCTATTTTCATACAACCGATATGAAAAATTGAAAATAGGAAAATAACTTTCAAAATGGAAATGTGAGGAAGAGAAGCTCAAGTCCTTTGAACTACAATCATGTTACGTATTTAATATCTTTCTATTACAATTTTTCTTTCACATATTCTATACTCCTTTTCACATATTGATGTATATGAAATTATTTATTTTAATTTGAATTTAATGTGATGTATATTACCCATTTAGATAATTTTAAATGCTTCATTAACTATCATTTAATGTGACATATTTCTTATTTGGATGATCATAAAATGCTGCATTAATTGATATTTAACATGAATTATGCATTATCTATTTCATACGCATATATATTTCATAATATGAGTATATTACCCATTTAGATAAATATTAAATGCTTTAATAATTACCATTTAATGCGATATATATATCTTATTTGGATGAACATGAAATGTTTCATTAATTGATATTTAGTGTGAATTGTGGATGCAAACCTTCAGATTATATATGCTGAGAGATATCAGTCTCAAAGCGTGTATCTAACTTATCTCACAAACCTAATATAAACGCTTCGAAATTGATCTATCTTGACATCTTTTACATAAATGTATTTAAGATATTTATATTAATCTACATATTTTATTGTATCTTACAAACTAATCTAATTTTTTTTTTTTTTTTTTAAACTAATTAAATTATTGAATAATAAATAAATATAATGTAAATTAAAAATAAATATAAATTTATTTTAATTTAATATAATAAATTTATATATTTTTTTAAAACACGAAATAAAAGTTGTCGATGAATTGAAGAATAAAATAACATATTAACAATTCTTAACAGATTAAAATAAATAAATACTAAAAATATTTAAAAAACAAAAACACAAAGACAGAGACAAACACACACAAACACAAACCTAAAACCAAAACACAAAACAATCAATCCTCAACGTACTGGCAAAATAATGTCTTCCTTTTTCAAAATGACAGGGTGCTATTTGTAGAATAAATCACTCTATTCAATCACAAGCTGAAATGAAACGTGTTAACACTGAAGTCAAATAAACGACCAGAAGAACATGTAATTTTGAAAGATTCAAATGCTTATATACTTAAAAGGAAAATATTTATAAATTTTAACTTTTAACGAAATAAAACCCAAAAACAAAAAAGAGAAAAAGAAGGAATAATCTCTACCACTCTTCAAAGTCTTGGATGTTGAGTACAACCAATACGTTCATTGCAAGGAAATCTCATTTGCTTCTTAAAAAGCCAAAAACATAACTCTTATCTTAACATAAGATAAATCTCGGAGATTCTCTATCTCCAAATTCACCTTCTCTGCGTACATTTAAATCTACAGTATAGTATTTGATAGAACATAAACTATATTATATTATATCAAAATAAAAAAGATAATTTTAATTTGAAATATATGATGATATTTATTATATTTATTTCATTTTTTAAGAAATATAAAATATAATTTCTCGATAAGACTATGTTCAAAGCATATGGTCCATTTTTAAAGGTTTTGAATAATCAATGGACTCATCTATCAACCTATTAAATACAAACTCAAAACCAGAATGTGTGTTTAACTGATTAGGTTTCTCACAAACATGGCATTTGGGATTGGGTATATTTGAGTGCTATAATATGTCAAATGTAAAATCATTTGGTAGATAGTAGATTATGAAATCTTGGTTTTTTAAAAGTGTTTTTCTTTCTTTTTTTAAAAATAAAAATAAAATAATTATATAATGAAAAATCTTATCAAATAATAATTAAAAGAAAAGTGTTGAGATTCTAATATTCATTTAAAACATTTCTTAAGACACTGTTTCGTTAGAGAGATATTGATAACTATATTCAGGGCTTTATCATAATAAAGGAGTATATACATGCCAACTTTAATCCCACAATCATTGTAACAGAGAATATAGATCAATTTTATGATTATTTTCATTGAGAACTATCATTTGAATTTTACTAATACATTTAATATTTACAATGCCAATATTTTATCTTACATACATATTTATTAAACATACAAAATTTTAATGATTTATTGAAAATAAAATGAATTGTACATATAACCTCTCTATTAATTTAAAAGATTTCACCCAACATACTACAACAAAAAAAACACCATTAAAATTTATAACATAATTACATTAAACAAAATGGATATTATAAAAATCCCATTATGATATTTATCTCATTTCCACACAACTTAAGGTTTAATGGACTTATAAATTAAATGTTGAAATATTAAATTATATATATATAAATAATTCATTTATAATATTTATTACCATATCTTGTTCCTCTAAAATTTTGAGAAAAATTTCATCAACAAAATTACCAAATTGATAAGTCCAGAAGAATTTATTTTAAGAAGAGAAATACCTTTAACAATTCTTTTTAAACCATATTCACATAATAGATACTTAAACCCTTCAACATGAAAAGCATACATAAAAAACGGTGATGGGGAAATCTTGGAAACTGGATATGGAATTTTCAAATTTTATTGGATTGATGGCTATTAATGGTGAGACAAGCAAAAGCCTTTTTATAATTTTTTTTAACAGAGTGAAGCAAAAGCTTTTTTATAATTTTTTTTAACGGAGTGAAGAAACTTAAGGATGAACTTTAGATCCTTCATCATTGAAGAAATAAAGGTTCATTTATTATGATCACAATATTTCTCAAACTCAATTTTAATAAAGATGGCATTCAAGTGAGACATGCAAGCCCATTTCACGCCCTCTTAGACTAAAATTATGCTATCTAGTATATATTTATAGTTTTTTCATAATGAACAATTAGTGGAAGAACATGTTGATTATGAGGCTAAGGGTTTTGCAACAATTTTGTATTGAAAATTAAGAAGCGTCTGGTTTTCAAATTTATGTGCTCAAGTTTCATGACTTTAAGAATGAATTTGATCTTTTTTTTTTGATGAGCTTTCCCCTAAATTTTGTTTGCAAATATTTAAGCTAAACATTATGTAGATCAAAGCCTACTATTTCTCACAGGGTTTGATTGGATTCCAATAGAAATTTAACAATAGTAAACATTTTTTCATAAACCATAAAATTAACATATCTTTAAACTCATTAACGGAGAGAGGTCTATCAAATTCCACTAATTTTGAATCAATAATGTTATGTAGAGCACAACTAAAATAAATTTTGAAAGGAAAGATTTCCTCTCATTGTGCATATTTATACTTGAAATACATGATTGTAGTGAATAAAAAACATTCAAGTAGGATGTCAAGGATGTGTAAGATGGT
Source organism: Torreya grandis (assembly GCA_037957365.1). Lineage (NCBI taxonomy): Eukaryota > Viridiplantae > Streptophyta > Pinopsida > Cupressales > Taxaceae > Torreya > Torreya grandis. Next base: position 2,257,334 of record JARHVA010000266.1, read on the forward strand.
TCCAAAACTCCTTAACATATTTTATTTCAGCAAATGAATAACATGAATTGATGTGTTATAATAAGTTCTTGGAAACACTATCTGGAAATACTATCTCGAACCTTGATCCAATGTATGTGGTATAATAATTGAGAACCGCATTCCTGGTAAGCGTATTTCCAATCAAATTTGTTGTGAAGAACATCAGCTTCAGTTTTGAGGGTTTGAGTAAAAAAAAATGTTGTAGCTCATGAGAAACCATTTTAAACTTCTTAAGAGTGGCCCCATTAGATCCTTTTTCATATAGGGCTATCTTAAAACTAAAAACCCACAAAAAGGTGGCAGTGTAAATAGTTTTAGATTCCCACTATTCAATCCAACCCCTTAGGGACGATGGAATAAATTCCAAATCCATAGAGCTGCATAAGGTTGCTGTCATGCCGAAGATGTAAAATATTCATACAAAATTGATTTTCGTTTACTTTAGTAGTTTGAATCAACCATTCAATGCAAAAAAATAAAATAAAAATAAAAATAGAATAAGATGGAATAAAAAATAACCTCGAAATTCACATTAATTAGCACGTAAAGCAATGAGTAAAGAAGAAGAAGAAATTTCAGCATGCATAGCCTTGTTCAAACATATAAGAGTTTCATTTTTCCCAGTTATATGAAGTAAACCAAGGGTGGTTGAGAATGAAGAAAAAAATTCAGCATGCATGGCCTTGTTCAAACATATAAGAGTTTCATTTTTCCAAATTATACGAAGTAAACCAAGGGTGAATGAGAATGCGACTATTGGTGATAAAGGTATTAAATCCCTAAATTATTACAAATGTATGAATATATCTCCTTTTTATCAAAACGTCAATGCATGTAAAGGACAAATTGTTTATAATTCATTAATTTGATCATGTTGAAATCACCATAAATTTATTTATAATTTATTAATTTGATCTTGTTAAAATCATCATAAAAATTTTGATTTATATTTTAAAAATATTCTTTAAATCACATTTAAAACACCACATTTTTAATAATATTTTAAAAAATATAGAAATTGATGAGACTAAAAGATCGACAGTTTAATCCATTAATCTATCAATAAAAGGGACATACAAAAATGAGATCAAATTGACAACATTACTATGGTTGGCATCATGGTACAATATATGATAAATAACATCATACCAAATAGTATTTGTCTCTATATATATAATAAAAATATGCGAACGCAATACATTTACATCTAAAATTTACAAATAACTGACCTACTATTGTATTTATGAATTGGGTATGTCAATCCTCAAACATTTGATGGTAATATATTTATGAAATTTGACAGAGTTTCATATTATTATCATGAAGGCCTTATAGTTCCATATATTTATCTAGAAAAAAAATGTTGTTTATTTTCACTTATAAAATCATCGAATTGTGCTAGTGATTAATTCTCCTACACATATTCACTCTCCTCCTTTTATAAGGAGATCCATGAACAACATGTAAAATATATGTGGTTAATGAAAGACGATAATTTCTCTGATGTGAAATGCATATTTTCCATTGGAGGTTTTCTTACAAGCAAACTATTTAATGAGATAGAAATAACATTAACATATTTTTAGTGCTTGATATTAAGCAAATTACAAATACTTATTGCTTCAACTCTAAGATATCTATAAAAATAATTACTTCTTCCATTCACTTGGTACATTTAATCTTCTATATGACATTGATATTTGGAAAGCTTATGTTAGGAAAGATAATCAAAGTTAAATGGAAAGAGAGATAACTTTTATTTTATGCAAGTATATTTACGTTAAAATATCGATCCCTTAAAACATTATTATCATTAAATTTGGTATATCCCCATTCATTACTATTATGATATTTTAAGGGGTGACTATAATATATGTAAGTTTAGATGGATAGCGAACTCTTAAATTTATTTTTTCAAATGACCATCTCAAAATTTCAAATCTTCTATGCAACTAACAAAATATCAGAGCAAATATGGCTAGTATGTTAAGGATTCCACTCTACTGATCCTTGTAGATAAAGAAAAATATAAGCTCCCTCCGCATAATTTTCTAATTGATCTCCCAAATTTATTCAAATAAATATAAATAAGGGTATCAAAAATGAAGTCTATAAAACCTACCTTTGTTCCATTGTGAATAGAGTCTTCTAGGCCTTTTTCTTCAAAGATTCGATATTATTACAATGAATATCTTCACTTTGAGGATGGGCCCGTCCAACCTACAGGCTACACTCAAATCCAATTATCTTACAGTTTGAGGGTTCCATCAACACAATTTAAAGATTTTTCATACCACCTACACATTGAGACAATTCACTATATTAAACAATTACATTGTATTTATTATATTTGTTGTTTGGACTTGAAACTGAAAATCATTTTGTATCAAAATGTTGTCCTTGCCATAATTCCATGGATAATTATTTCATCTTCAAAGACTTATATAACTCTATCTAAATCTTCATAGCTTCGAGGATCATAAATATTTCTCTCTTCTTTTGAGATATACTTGAACTTCACCAAAATTTGGCCAAAAACTTTACTTATATAACGATATGCACTAAGAAGATTTTTTTTATTTCACCTTATTATTATTCAAGATCGAGTAGGAAGCTACCACATAATACGTTTGCAGATATGATGAATGAGGCATTGAAGGACATACTGTATTTTCACATATATTTTTTAATTAATATTTTATGTTTTCAATCCCATGATTCAATTTTGACTTTTATTAGAAAATAATATCATTATTTTATCTTATATTACAATAAAAATAATATTATTTAACATTATATTTAACTTGTTTTCCTTCACATTCAAGTGGAACACACACACTGTGTGTATGAGAGAGAGACTCTCAAAATTGACAAGTCTGATATTAACAAAATTAAATACCAATCAAATTTAATAAAACAAATTTAAATAAATTATATATTTTACATATTTTATTATATCTTACAAACCAATCTAATTTAAAGAATAAACTAATTAAATTATTGAATAATAAATAAAAATAATAATATGAAATATGCATACATATATAAATATAATTTAACATAATAAATTTATGATTTTTACGTTAAAACATGAAATAAAATTATCGACAAATTGAAAAATAAAATAACATATTAACAATTTTAACAAATAAACATAAATAAATACTAAAAATATTTCAGAAATTCAAAAAAAAAAAAAAACATAAAATCCACAACGTACTAACAAAATAATGTCTTCCTTGATAAAATTGAGAATAAATCACTCTATTCAATCACAAGCTGAAATGAAACGTGTTAACACTTAAGTCGAATAAACGACAATCTGAGGAATGTAATTTTAAAAGATTCAAACGCTTATATACCTAAAGGAAAATGTTTATAAATTTTAACGTTTAATGGAAAAAAACTGAAAAAAAAAAAAAGAAAGAAACGAGGGGGGAAATCCCTATCACTCTTCAAAGTCTTGGACGCTGAGTACAACCAATATGTTCGTTGCAAGGAAATCTCATTGGCTTAAAAAGTCAATAACATATTTCTTAATTTGATTTTAGTGGCCAATCAAATCTTGGAGGTTCTCTACCTCCAAATCCACATTCTTTGTATGCACTTAAATCCACCTTCTCTGTATATACACTTAAATCTGCAGAATAGTGTTTGATATGCAAATAAAGTATGTTAATAATATTGTTTTTTTTTCAAAATAAAAAGATAATTTCAATCTGAAACGTATGGTCATATTTACTAGAATTGTTTCATTTTTATAAAAAAATATAAAATATAATCCCCAATAAGACTATGTTCAAAGCATATGGTCCATCTATAAAGGTTTTGAATAAGCAATGGACTCATCTATCAGTTTATCGAATACAAATTCAAAACCAAAATTTGTTTTTAATCGTAAAATCTCTTAGAAGATAATAAATTATGAAATTTTAATTTTCTTAGAATAAAAATCAGTTAATTATATAATAATCTTATAGAATAAGAATTAAAAGAGAAAGTATTGAGATTCTAATATTTATTAAAAGCATCTCATAAAAAACTGTCTTGTTAGAAAGACATTGATAACTATGTTCAGGTCTTTATGGTAATAAACGAGTATTATTTACATACTATATCTAATCTCAAAATCATTATAACATTATAATAAAGAATAAAAATCATTTTTATGATTATTTTTATTGAGAACTGCCATTTAAATTTTACTCACACATTCAATATCTCCAACGTTGAGATCCTATCTGACATATATACTCTATATTCAAACATACCAAATTTTAACAGTTTATTGAAAATAGAATCAATTGTACATATAACCTCTATAATTTAATGGATTTTACCTAAGATACTTCAACAAAAAGAATACTATAAATTTTTATAACAAAATAACATTAAATAAATTGGATATTAATAGAAATCCCATTACGATGTTTATCTTATTTCCACACAACCAAAGGCTTAATGGAATCCTAAGATTTATAAATTCTTTTCATAATAAAATGAGTCAACCGGTTTGATATGCACAAGAGTAATGAGGAAGATGTTAAATCCAAGTCATTTGCAAGGCTTTCCAAAAAAATTAATAAAATACAATTTTTGGTTGGTATGTATTCTATTCCCCTACCCTTTTAAGCACATCAATAAAGGTCCCAAGTGAGTGTGTGGAGTGAGTTCTTTATTAAGTAGTTTTAAAAGGATCCCAATGAGAAAGTTTATGAGTGTGTTTTAAAATAAATATTAAAAATTATTGTCATAAAATTGGTTTAACTAGCTAATAAATTTAAGGTTTTTTTTCAATATTTTAAAAACATAATTTTAAAAATGAAATGGAGAAAGCTTTAAGATAAATATTAAAAATAGTTACTATAAAGAGTATTTCAATAAGTTAATAAAGTTAAGCTTTTTTCCCAATATTTTTATAACATAATTTTAAAGATCAAAAGGAGAGGATTAAATGAAAAAACTGAATCTTCAGAAATTTATTTGTTTTATTTTAAGAAATCTATATTCATCTTTACTTAGGAAACTTAGTAAATTTGAGCCCAAAAAATTGTATGTATAAATTAGTTCTTCTACACTAGAAGTAGAGATTGAAATATGAAATAAGAAAAAAAAAATCTAAATTTTACCTATAGTATTTCTTGCCATAACTTCTTTCTCTAAAATTTAGAGGAAAATGTCATTAAAAAAATTATTAAATTGATAGGTTAAGAACAATTTGTTTTACAGAGATAAATACTCTTAACAATCCTTTTTGAAGCATACTTACACAACAAATACCTAAACCCTTTAACATGAAGAACATACATATAAAGGGCCATGAGAAACCTTGAACATTGGATAAGAAAATATAAAAAATTTCATATTGATAGTCATTAATGGTTAAATAAGTAAAAGCCTCCCTATACATGTTTTGAACAGAGTGAAGAAAGTGAGGTTTGAACCTTAGGTCCTTCATCATTGCAAGAATAAAAGTTCATTCAATATGATCACACTATTTCTTAATTCAATTTTGATAAAAATGGCATTCGAATGAGACATGCAAACCCATTCCATGCCCTCTTAGACTAAAATTATAGTATCTAAGATATATCTACAAAGAATGAAGCTAATTTGTTCATAATGAATAATTAGTGGAAGAAAATGTTAAATTATGAGGTGTAAGGGTTTTGAGACAATCTTGTATGAAAAATTAAGAAGTGTGTTTGGTAATAAAATTTATGTATTTAAGTTTCACATCTTTATAAATAAATTTATTATTTTCTTTATTGATGAGGTTTTTTATGAATTTTATTTATAAATATTGAATGTAAATATAATGTAAATCAAATCCTGCAATTTCTAACAAGGTTTGATTGAATTCCAATGGAAAACATTTTTCATGATCCGTAAAATTTATCACATGTTTAACCTCATTAATGAAGAGAGGTCTATCAAAATCCACTAGTTGAGAATTAGTGATATTGTGTTATATTTCAAAATGGAAACTTCCCTCTCATTGTATATACTTATGCTTAAAATACATGATTGTAATGAATAACAAATATTCAAGAAGGATGTCAATGATGTGTGTAAGACGGTTTCAAAACTCCTTTAACATTTTTTTTTTTTTTGAGAAAACGAGTAACATAAATTGATGTTTATAATTACTCCTTGGAAATACTATCTCTAACCTTGACCCAATGTATGTGGGATCATAATTGAGCACTAATCATTTTTCAAATTAAATTAATGGTGAAGAACACAAACTTCAGTTTTGAGGGTTTTAGTAAAAATAAAACATTTTAACTCATAAGAAACAATTTTGAATTTTTTAAGAGTGGCACTAATAAATATTTTTATATATAAGGTTATTATGTGAAAAGAATTTTAGCTTCCCAATATTAAATCCAACCTTTATTATTAGATGAATGATGGAATAAATTTCAAACTCTATAGAAGTGCATAAAGTTGCAGTCATGCTGAAGATGCCCAATATTAATATTAAATTGATTTTTTTAAATTGATTTTTGAATATTTTGGTATCTTGAATCAACCATATTATGCCAACTTTGACAATAAAATAGGAATAAAAGATAACCTTGAAAATTACATTAATTAGCATGTCAAAGTAATTAACAAGCGAGAATTTTTTTTTTGGCATGCATACCCTTGTTCAAACATTTAGGAGTTTTCTTCCTCCCTTTCAAATGTTTTTACAAAGTAAACAAAAGGTGAATGAGAATTCTACTAATGACGATAAAGGTATTAAATCCATTATTCATTACAAATATATGAATATACCTATTTCTTTGTCGAAACATCAGTGCATGGCAAGGATAAATACTTAGTAATCCATTGATTTGACCATGTTGAAAAGATATTCTTTGAGTCACCTTTAGAGCACCACATTTTTTAAGGTATCATTGCAAGCAAAAAATGTTGATGAGAATGAGAGGACAGCACCACATTTTTTTTGGGTATTATTGGAAGCATAAATGTTTGATGATATTAAGAGAAAAGCAATTTATTTCACTCTTTAATTTATCATGAAAAAGACATAAAAAATGAAATCAAATTGGTAACATTACTATAATTGACATCATAGCATAATATATATAGTTTTATATTAAATAGTATTCATATTCATATATTAAAAAGAATTAATAATTTTAATTTTTTTAAAAATATAATATATATTTAAAATTTAAAAATAACTAATTTACTATTGAATTGGGTGTTTCAATCTCTATGAAATGATAATATATTTATTAATTTTGAGTAAGCTTCATATTATTATCATCAAATCCCTCTAATTCCATATATCTATTTAGAAAAACATATTGTTTATTTTTTAATTAGAAAATCATAAAATAATGCCATTTATTATTTCTCTTTTGAGATATTCACTCTCCTTCCATTATAGGAAGAAGCTTCATGAACAATAGATAGAATACACGTGGTTAATGAGAGATGATAATATGATTACATAGCTTTGAAGCTAATGAGAAATCCATATTTTCCATTGGAGGTTCTCTTATAGGAAAAAAATATTATGAGATAGAGATAACATTAACATATTTATTTATTTATTTATTTATTATTTGACACTAGTAAATTATTTATTAATCTTCTATACATTTGGGATAAGTGAAGGTTTAGATGTAGAAACTAGAATATAAAGGAGAGGGTTTACATTTAAATTTTTTGTATTTTTGTTAATTTAGTTGGTTGTTTTGTTGAAAACTTTTTTTCAACCATCATGAATCCTTTTGGAAGCTTTATCTTATTTAGTTATGGGCTTGAAAATAGGAATAAAGAGTGGCATGAGTGGGAAATTTTTAATGTAATAATGATAATAATTAATAGAAAAAATTGAGATGTTGATCTACACAAAACTTAGAGTGTAAATTATTTCCTATTGGCTTAGATGGAAATGGTCTCCTTTAGGTATCTTAAAAAGTCCACTTCAATGCATACTATTTTATAAGGTTGTCATAAAAATGAATTATTCAGCTCATGATAGAAAAATGACCTAAGGATTTGAGGTGTTTGTCAATAAACCTCTAAAAGAGGAGAGATAAGTCATCAATTTCAACTAAAATAATTATATTATTTTTTTCTAATTTTTTATTAGATAAAGTAAAGGGTCATGGGTTTTAAAATTGGAAAAAAAGATAAGACGTGTACACTCCAAAGAAACACCTCTACTAACAGTAACTGAGAAGATAAAAAACTACTTATTATAGAACTCAAACTAACCACAACATTATAATGAAAACTATCATCATGACTGATAATCTTCTACAAGAAACAACCAAAAGACATAATGCTCATCTATAGAAAAAATGTTATTATAAACTACTAAATCCCTAATTCTTGAAGGAAAAAAAAAAAAAAGAAAAAAGAAAAAGAAAAAGATTTCTTGAGAAACCAAAGTTCATGGGAAATAATGTCCAAAAATTTCATGGGAAATAATGTCCAAAAAGGAAAATCCCCTTAGCCATATTAGGCACACCTTTAAGCTTAATATTGTAAGGATGACATGTAGACTACACCCAATTCTTGAGAATAGATTAAGAAGGGATTCTACATTCAAATATGTTATATATGTTTTACTTTTTAAATTTGAAATTAAAATCAAATTTAAATTTAAAAATCATTTTTCTTTTTAAATTAATTTTTTTTAAATCACTTATTTGACATTAAGGTAAAATTAAAACCATGTTATGATGACTTTAAAATGTAAGTTTATACTCATATTTACGAATGATTTTAACCCCATCTTTAAATGTAAAATTAAATCAAACTTCATGTCATTTTAAAATGATTTTACATGTCCAAACTTATGTCATATCAAGGTTATCCTTATTAATATCATGTAAATTTTAATGCAATAATGGATCCTCAATGTAGGCCCTGAAATAGAAACCGAAAAATTCAGCACATACTATTGTTGATTAGTTACACTTTCTTGAGAATATAAGGCATTATTTTTTTCAATGTGAGGAAATTGGTGATTTCAAATATCACCATAATATATTGAAGGAAAGTATGACGTGTTGTCATGGTGAATTGAAGTAGTTAATTAGAAAATATCATCCTTTTTATGTATTCTACTTTCATTATATAATTTATAATCATTGATTGTTCAATTAAATAAAAATAAATTTGCATATTATTTTATATTTTATTTTTTTATAAATAAAAAATAAAATCATTGATAATTTTTTAATTCAATATTTTCAGATATTTTTTCTTCAATCATTATCGATTATATTTTATTTTTAAATAGATTTTTGGATCTAAGATTGTACATATAAAACATAAAATATAGATTTTGACTAACTATTGGGATTGTGCAGGTTTTGACAAAGTATGCCTTGGAATGCCCAAGTATTTTGGGTTTTTCATAGATGTAGGAGTAATCTGCAGGTTTGCACAAAGTAACACGTACATAGGAGTTTAATAATATCATACAATAAAGAGGTGTATAGAAGTAGATGATGGGCAAATTTATAGGTGTCAAATAAAACTGGAAGACACGTATACTAGTGAGCTAGAAAAGAACCAAATAAGCATGTATTCTTAGATTCATTGGATATTCTATGAACTCATGAGTATGTTTTTTTAGAAAATATAAGAACCTAGACTTCTCATTCAGCATAACTTTTTAAGTCAAAAATCTTCTATATTTGTGTAGATCACAAATCTTCTATATTTGCTTAAAAAATATTTAATATCTCTAGAGCACGTAAATAATTTTTTATGAAATGTATGAAGTCACATACACAAAAGAAATTTTATATATCAAAAATGATATCTATCTTTTATATATTATTTTTTTATTAATGAAAAGAATTAATATACTGCATGTCATGTTTATGTGTTGATTTATTATATAGAAAAGGATTAAATGTTTTATTTATATATATATATATATATATATATATAATTATATAATATTTGTAATCTGAATAATGTTAGTGTTCTAATATTTGTAACGAGAGTAATAATTATAATCTCTAATAATTTATGGAAGGATAAAATTTCATGTATTAATTGTGTTATATGTGCATGACTCAAAATCATTAAATGCATAAAGTGTTGTAATGAAACTGTCTAAATCATTAAGTTTGTGTAATCTCATGTGGGCAGAGTACCTTTAAGAGATAGATTTATTTGAAATTTAATGAGTATTATTACAATATTGTTTCATTCATATATATATTTATATATATATATATATGAATGAAACAATATTGTAATAATACTCATTAAATTTCAAATAAATCTATCTCTTAAAGGTACTATAAGTATGCATCTATAAATTGGTTGAATACTTAATAATTTTTTTCTTGACTTGAATATAATACACTCTTGACTTGGCTAAGGACCAATTGAAATTATTATAATGATATTTTGAAATAATATCGAAGCTTTACTTAGTATGTAATAGTGTGAATATGTCTCAATATTGAATTTTTTAAGTGATATGATAGGTGACTTAGATGTGCCTTTATATTAGTACAAAATGAAAAAACCTCATGTTAACTATCTTAAAAGTACATACCAACCTATAAATGAGATTGTAAATTTGAAAATTAGCCATTGCTAGGGTGAAGGATAGTTTTCACCTTTAGGGTTCAAGACAAAATACCATTATTGAACAATAAGTTAGTTAATCATATCTTGAAGGGGAACATTTGAAAATTAAGATATGAGATATCCATACAAATGCTTAGATATATTTTTAATGATTAATAACATTTATGTAGGTATAAAATAGTAACTTAGAAAGGCATATATCTATATAGGTACTTAGGATAGAGTGATGTGGAAAAATAGGTCCATAATAAGTGCTCAAGTCAATTAAAGTGAAAGTTAGGTAAAATTGACATTATCAAGTATTCATGACCATATTTGAGTGGCTACAAATACTTATAGCTTCAGCGCCAGGACATCTATACAAATATTTACTTATTTCACTCACTTGTGACACCTACCCTTCTATATGACATTGATATTTTGAGAGCTTACTTTAGAAAAGTTAATTGAATCTAAATGGAAAGAGTGATAACCTCCATGTTATGCAAGTATCTCCATACTAAAATATTGGTCCCTCAAGACAACCTTATCATTGAATTTGGTATAACCCCATTCATCACTCTTGTGATATGTCAAGTGGTGAAGATAATATACAATCTTAGATGGATGTCCAAATCTTAAATTTATTTCTTCAAGTGCCCATCTCAAGCTTTCAAATCCTCTATGCAACTAGAAAAATGTGGGATCAAATATGGCTAGTATGTTAGGGTTTCCACTCTACTAGTCCTTATAGATAATGACATTTATAAAATCCCTCCACAATAACTTTCCAATTGATGTACCAAAATTATCCAAATGGGGATAAATAGGGGCATCCAAGATGATACCTATAGAATGTACCTTCATTATATTATGGATAGATTATTGCAAGTCATTTTACTCAAATATTTAATTTTACTACAATACATATCTTCACTTTAAGGGTGGGCTCATCCAACCTACAGGATACAATTGGATCCAATTATTTTACAGTTTGAGTGTTCCATTATCATAATTTAAATATTTTTCATACCACCTCTACATTGAGACAATTCACTATATTCAACAAGTACATTGTATTTATTAGATTGAAACAACCTAAATAAAAATTTGAAATCATATATCATAGTATGTTTTGGACACGTGTTAGGCCCTCTTACAAGTCTTGTTAACACAATGAAAACATTCAGCATAATACATGCATATGTAACTGGAACCAAAGGAGGAGAACTGAGGCAATTCACTAAAGGTAAACACATACAAAAGGTGTTATAGGGAAGCTTGTTATTATATTATAAGGATTATGGGATTTAGGGTGTATCAGTGTATGCATACACTAATAATTATTGAACACCATAAGAGACACTCGTACTTCCACATAAGACTGTTTCTAGGTCCTTAACCCTAGGTAAATACCTCACTCTCCTTAGTGGGTTCCAGTATTGTTTAAAGATGGTTATGTTAAAGGATTGATTTAATTGGGAAGGATAAAAAAAATTTAAGTTTTCATTCAGGTTAATCATGGGATTAGATAAAAAATACATGTTATATAAATTAAACAATCACTAAAATCAGCAAACATAATCAATCTAACACATGCAAATTTTGATTCAGCTAATTATATTAGAGCATAAGAGAAAATAGATTAAGTACAATATTATTTAGTGCTATCGACTGATTTATAACACCTTATAGCCTTTAAGTTTGTTGCACTATTCATATGCTATTTATATCAACCATGGATGTTCATAACAATTTATGATGTAGTTATAACTCAACATTGTCATTCTATAGTCTATACAACTATTTATATTCGTATAGCCAATGTGATAACAAAAGAGTTTTAGACATTTAAATAATTAAAACTAAACTATTTATTTAAAATAACCTAAATAAATATTAACTTATTTGATAATATAATTCATATTTGATTTATTTTTTTATTTAGAATAATTTTTTAGAATTTGATCTAATGTGAAAACATCTAAGTAAATCTCAAGTGAATATTCATGGATTAATTCAATTGACATCGGTAATTAATAGGGCAATGAATATTCTTAAAGATGTTCATATTTATCAAACTAATCAAGCTAAGTGTAATAAATCTCATAAGAGAATGTTAGATCATTGAAGGATTAATATAGAAATAAAAATATATATAAGAATTGATTTCATTATAAAGTTAAATCCAACTTAAGGCTTATTAAATCAATATAAGATTAGTATGACATATTTAAACTAGTGGTATACCCAATCAATTCCAGTTTGTTATGATCATAAAGAGTAAAAGATCATCTCATTAATTAAATAATATAAGGTACATGTATAATAGCTTCAACCAATAATTAATTTATCTATTCAATATTTTATTTCCATTTTCAATCTATTCATACATCCATTAGCAACCAATAAGATCACTATAACTATCAATTAACTATAATTGATACTATTTATATGTGTCAATAATTAATCAAATCTATAAATAAATTTGTTACCATCTTCCATATGAAGTCAAAAAAGCATGGAGTCAAATATGGACAAGCTAATCAGGATGAACCCACTCAACCAGCCCTATGAACCCAACCATCAATGACCCTCATCACCCTAACAATTATCAAAATGGTGGTTGCAGTAATTAGGAACATGAGATAAATTCTGAGCACATTTATCTTTGAACAAAAGACATATCAAATAAAAGAATACACACAACACAGTCAAATCATTACAAGGCAAGACAAGAATAGTTAACCCATATAAATATAGATCAAGGTTAATTTTAAGAGGCCCTAATGAAAAACTTATATTAAATTATTGATAAATCTATAAAAAAATATTCATTGCTATGGTGAATCCTCTATGAGCGATGGTGAATCTATAGGTTAGAGTGAATGGATAAACTAGATGGATTTAAATCTTAACTGTAACAAATAAGAAATCAAAAACTTAAATATTATTGCATATTTGGATTCTTTTTTAAGCTCTATACAATTTTTTTTTAAATTATCGTAATTATTTATATCCCTAAAATTTTGGCTATCCGATCTCATCTACTGATCCTAAAAAATCAACAAAACTAAAATCCAAAAAATGAAATATTCATGAATTAATGAATATTCACCATTAAAATTTACCTTGGTATAGATTAGGAGTAGGGATGGTTAACTTAGGTTGTCAGATGATATAGAATGGATTAATTTTAATCTATTATTTATCATTCAAAATGATCTTATTTGGAACCATGTTCAATATCATGACTAACCTTAGCCATTTAAACCCATAATATATATTTTTAAATATTCAGGTCTAGTCCAAAAATAAAAATCTCCAACTAATAACCTAACCATAATAACACTAAATGAAATACTGACACAACTAGAATATAGCTCAATTAATAATTATTAATCCAATATAATAGAAAACAATTAATCATGCCTCCATATGTCACAGGTCTAAATACGATCCATAAAAACTTAAAATGAGTAAGTCAAAGTATTAATCAAAATACATCAATAATATAATCATATTATTATTATAACTTGCAAGCATCATTATGTAATCATACAACACAGTGAAAACCTGAAGCTTAAAAAAAGCTTAACACATTCAATATGTTGTTGTAGACATGATTATAAAATAAATGCCTTTTAACCAAGCTAATAATAAATACAACCAAAACAATCAAAACCCAATAAAATTTAAGACCTGATCAAACTAAATACTAGAGTCAAGATGTAAGATTAAGGCAAAACACATAAACTACAAATGAACAACCCAATTACAACAAGGAACATAGTCACATCAATCTTGAAGTCATATATATATATATATATATATATATATATATATATATATATATATATATATGAAGAAAACATAACACATTTAACCATGGCACAACCACTCATTAAAGAGAATAAATGATCTATGATTATATAAGAGAGACAAGTCTCAAATGGATTCAAATGAAACACCATTGTTACAATAATTCATAACTATATAACTCATAAATCCAAAATCAAAGTCATGGCTTATCCACATAGTAGAATAAAAATACCATAGTCTATTTCTAATAACAAGGTTTATAAATATGTGGTGATCAAATTAAATGATACATTGAGTTCAACATAGAATATAACCATAATAACCAAGATTTCAATGCATATATGTAAACACAACATAGAATAACAAAAAATAAGTAAAAATATAGTCAAAACCTAAGATAGTAGCACCCCAACCTAATATATCCATAAGATTTCAATCAAATAATGAAAAAGGTTACCAAAATGTAAATATTATAGGGAGATTCAATAACAAAGTTTATGAAACTCATTCGGCATTTAAATCATAGAACACAAAAATGGGTTTACCTGAATAGAAACATCAAGTAAATAAACTCGAGAAAAAACAACATAACCAACATCTTTTTTTAAAAGAACACAGTCATCAACAACTGTATACATATTTAATAAAACCTAGTTGTTTTTTATTAACACAGTCGATTATATAAATAAAATATAGTTACCCACAATTGATATCAAAATCATGTTGTAAATTATACACATGAGAACACCATTAGTTCTTACAAACTCAAATACACACACACACACACACACATCCAAGAAAAAATCACATAAAAGACTCTTTATAAAACATAGTCATCACATGAAACATTTTCAAACTCATATGCATGAAAAACATACTCCATGACCCATTTTTGAAACAATAAAAATGATTGTATGAAGATGAAGATTCAAACCAATATATATATATATATAAAGGGTTTATATGTAATGAATGTATCAATATATCTATATAAAGGGTCTGTACATACACTTGGGAGTCTGAAGACTCCTAGATACATAAGCAACATCTACATATTTTATTTTCATTTAAAATAGTTAACCAAAATCAAAATAGAAAAACTAAATGACTCCCAAAAGCTCAAAAGATAAGAACCTCTATTTTTTCACCAAGCACTGTGGTATAATTTCTAAATTATCAATCTCACCATTAAAACTAATCAAGCTTTCTTATTGTTTATTTTCCAAAAATTCTATCTTCCTAACACTTATACCTATCATCCACATTCTCATTATTTATTTCCACTCTTTGCATACCCCTAATCAATTTGCATTCAATTTTGGGAGGAGAGAGAAACACCTCCATATCCCAAGGCAATCTCTCACCAACATCGCCATTAGTGGTGAGTTTGGAAGCCTTGATGATTAAGCAATCGACTACCAATAGAAAATAAAATTAGTGATAAACAAAAAGGATTAAACATAAACCGATTGTTTAATATTAAAACCTTCACCAAAATGTCACCTGCCTCATTAAATGAGGTTAATATATTTCCTCATAAGCTATTGACCTAAATCAGTATAATATTAAAATAGCATTAATAAATTAAACCAAGTTTAAGTCAAACCATAAATATTTAATCATTGCAACAATATGCCATCATCTTAGTAAATAGTGCTAGGTAGAAGGGGTTAGGATAATAACGAAGGGTGACAAGGGTTCCCAAGGGGGTGTCAGGTGTGGGTGGGTCTAGTTAAGTTTAGGTATAGAACTAAATAAGTCACTAGAATTAATGGAAAAATAAAAAATGTTCAAATACCTATGAGAATAAAGAATGGAGATATGCATACATAAAAGTCTACAACCAAAAATACAAATAACATGATATAATGAAAAATAACAATAATAATGACTCATAATGACATTGACAAAGTAAAATAGCAATCATCATCACAAATATCACAATCAACAAACATAATAACCAAACCAATGTGTCCAAAGAACAAACAAATAATAATTATACATGTCGAACATGCTGACATTCTCGAAATTCATTGATTTTAAGAGAACAGCCTTTATCACCTACATAGCTCATAGACAAAACCTAAAACCACCAAAAATTTCATCAATCATATTATGTTGTTAATCAATAATCAATACAGATTTATAAAATCATCATCAAAAATAATAAGTCCATAAAATAATTAATCATGTAACCAATACTACTGCAACTAGTACCATAGTCTAGCTAAATGATAACTAATAACTAATCTAACAATCATAATGTAAATGTCATAACAACAAAATATATAATAAAAATATGGGATCATAACATTTTTCCCCTCTTTAAAATAAGTTGTCCTGATGACTTAATCAAAAATTTATGCATAATGTTGTTTGAAAATATGAGCATCTTTCCAAGTAGCACTCCTTTCACTGATAGGGTCCTATTGTACCAAAACTTGTTATATATCCTTATTACATAACTTAACATTGTGATGGTCCAGGATTCTCACTAGTTTCAACTATGTCTTTTCCTTTTCCCTGACCTATAAATGAGTCTAATCCAAAATATGAGATGGATCAGGTATATGTTTTCTCAATAATGTAATATGAAAAATATCATGAATCCTCGAAAGAGGAGAAAGTACCAACTAGTACGTAACAGGTCTAAAATTTCTACTATGTCAAAAAGGCCCAATAAAATATGATGCTAACTTGAAAGCCTTGCCAAATTTAATAGAGATTTAATGCAATCTAATGTCCCAAAAAAACTTTGTCTTCCATGCTGAATTCAAGCAAAGTTCTCTTAAGATATGCATAGCGCTTTTACCTATCAAAAGCTATTTTTAAATTTTACTTTATTATTTATATTTGTGTGTCATATTCTAGAAACAAATCAGGTCCATCAATAACCTTATTTTCTAAGTTGTCTCAACCAATAGGCATTCTACATTTACAAATATATAAGGCTTCAAATGGACCCATCTTAATAGCTAAATGGTAGGAATTATTATATATAAATTCAACTAGATGAAGATAATCCTCCTATTTTTTTTGTTGATCCATTACATACATGTGAAATATATATTCAACCACTTGGTTGACTTGTTTCTTTTGTCCATCTATTTTTGGATGATATGAAGAGCTAAAATTTAGTTTTGTTTCAAAGGTTGTAGTTAAAATACATCAAAACCTTGAAATAAATAACTTATTTTGATCTGATATGATCACTTCAGGTATACCATGAAGTCTCACTACTTCCTTCATAAAGCATTTTATGAATATGGATGCATCATCTATTAAATTCTTAAAAATAGAGTGGCCAATTTTAGTTGCTTTATCAATCACTACCAGGATTGTATCATGTTTGTTGCATGAATTGTGTATCCCCATAATAATTTAAGTGAGACTAAAACCCACTTATATTTTGGAATATCATGAAGGTATAAAAACCCTCTTAAATGGTAATGCTCAGCTTTGACCTACTAGCATTCTATGTATTTTACTATAAATTCAATGACATCATGCTTCATTTTAGCCAAAAATAGAGCTTTTTCAGCTCATGAATCATTTTTGTAACCCTTGGATGAGCATGATATGATGTTGTATGCACTTTATTAAGTACTGAATTTCTTAAGTCACTCATTTTGAAGACATAAATTTTGTCTTTATGCCTTATCAAGCCATTTGTTACAATAGAAAATTCAATAAATATTTTTGCTACAAGCTCATTAGCCAAACTTACTCTTACATCATGGTAGAATACATCATTATGTTGTTATTCTAAAATGACACTTCTAAAATTTCCTTGTAATAATGACAAGGTTGTAAATTACGTATATCTACTAAGTGCATCAACCACATGGTTCTCATTGCCTTTGATATATGATATATTCATGTCAAATTTGCTCAAAAATTTCAGCCACCTATGCTGACATGCATTTAAATATTCTTGAGAGAAAAAATACTCAAGAATTCAATGATAAGATTTCACTTGGAAAGACTTTTCTAGTAGGAAATGTTTCCATTATTTAAGTGTATGAATAATGACAACAAGCTCCATGTCATGCATAAGATAATTATTTTTATGTTCTTTCAACTTTCATGACTCATAAGCCACAACCTTGCCATCTTGAGTCAAGATACCTCTATAGCCTTCTTTGGAAGCATCAATCCAAACTTCAGAGTTAGCATTTGGGTCTAGTATGATAAAAATAGGAGTTATTGTAAGCATCTCTTTTAACTTAATAAATGCTTCCTCACATTTAGGAGTCCATATGAACTTATTTCCTTTGTGTTTTAAGGAAATGATGGAATAGGCCACACTAAAAAAAAATTCAACAAAGCATTGATAATAACCAACCAAATCCATGAAACTTCACACTTTATGCATATTAGAAAGAGCGGGTCAATCTTGGATAGCTTTGATCTTGGTGAGGTCAACAATAATGCTTTCTTTATAAGTAATGTGTCCTAAGTAATGAATTTTATATTCATAGAATGCATATTTGGATAATTTTTCATAAAGCTTATGTTGTCTTAGTTTTTTTAAGATTAGATAAAGGTGTTGACCATGTTTAACCTCATATTTGAAATAAATTAGAATATCATCAAGAAAAACCAACACAAACTTATCCAAAAAATCTCTAAATATGTTTTTCATAAGGTTCATAAAAGCTGTAGGTGCATTGATTAAGTCAAAAGGTAGAAACATAAACTCATAGTGTCTATATCAAGTTCTAAAGGTAGTTTTATGTATGTCCTCTTCCTTGATTCATAGTTGATGGTAACCAAACCTCAAGTCGATCTTAGAAAAGATCATATCACCTTTCATTTTGTCAAATAAATCATTTATTATAAACAAAGGATTTTTTTTTTGAATGGTACATTATTTAACATGTGGTATTCAATGCAAAGCCTTAGTGTACCATCTTTATTCAAAAATACTACTAGAGCACCCCAAGGACACACACTTGGTCATATGCTTTCATTGTC
Organism: Torreya grandis; assembly: GCA_037957365.1. Taxonomy (NCBI): domain Eukaryota; kingdom Viridiplantae; phylum Streptophyta; class Pinopsida; order Cupressales; family Taxaceae; genus Torreya; species Torreya grandis. The sequence continues at coordinate 2,276,720 of JARHVA010000266.1, forward strand.
TAAAATTTCTTGCAGTTGAACTTTTAATTCTTGTAGATTAGCCACATTCATACAGTAAGGTGCCTTAGATGTAGGGGTAAATCTTGGTATAATGTCAATAAAGAAGTCAAATTCACTCTTGGTGGTAGCTTTTTAGTAAAAATATCCATAAACTCCTTTAGAATAAAAAATATGCATGTTCTTATTCTTTTTTATTGGATATTTTCTGTAGTTGGACTACATAGATCTTGCAGCCTTTCCTAAGAACTCTTTCTAGCTATAAGGCTAAAACTATTTTACGTCTCATTAACACTTTCATGCCTTGCAATTATACAATTTGGCTAAGGTTGTTGGTGTATTGTACTCTTTTACCCACACAATCAAGTGTGGATTGATGTCCATGCAACCAACCATCCCAAGAATGAGATCATAAGACCCTAAAGGCATGAAAAAAAGATTCATCTTAGTCTTAAAAACACCAAGATCTAATTCTACTTGTTCCAAGCACTCAAGAATAGACACTTTCTTATTGGTACTGAATTTCACTTCCCAATTTTCTCTTATCAAGATGGGTTTATAATTATATTGTTTAGAATCAAAATGAGAAACAAAAAAATCTATTTCACCATAATCAATCAAGATAATCAAAGGAAAACCATTAATTGCACCTCGGATCTCAATTATAGTGGCTTGCAAGTCAATATTGTTATTTTCAATAGTAGCATATACATTATGATTCACTATTTATCCCAATTTTAATTTAGGATAGTTATTTTTATAGTGGTTATCATCACATTCCCATCACATAATCAGTCTGGAAGATACTACTGGAACAATGTTATCACCTATGAAAGGTCCACATTGGCTATTTGGATGTTGTTTTTAAGAACTAGATTTGAAATATCCATGGGACTTGAAATTCTCGTTTTTGTTGAAAAAATTGCTGAAACATTTTTTACATCCTACAAATTTGTGGTTAGGATCAGATTTTTTGAAGTTCTTATTCATAGGAGAAAGGTTCTTCACTTTAGACTACTATCTGTTTGACTTGAATTTTTGTCTTACCTTTTGGTGAGACTTTTCTTTTCCCTCAACCCTATATTCTAATTCAATTATTGAAACTACATTTTTTGGATTTATCATGTTGACATCATGCATTAGAATCTCCTTAAGCCTAATCTTAAACTTAGTAATCTTCATTTCTTCATCATGCATATAGTTCACATGATGCATTAAGTTTAAAAACTAGTTCTCATATTCAACAATAAACATGTTCTCTTATTTTAATAGATAGAAATTAGTGATTTTTTTATCTTTATAATTTGCATTTAGATACCTCTTATGAAACTAAGTCTTAAAAATAGACCAAGACAGATTCAAAGGCTAACATCTTTTAATAGCACAAAGTTGGTTCAACCATAATATTGAAGGTCCTACTAGTTAATAGGCTTATACTCTAGATTTCACATTCAAAGGTATATTATGCAAATTAAAGTACTTTTTAAGTGTACCAACCAAGCATCGACTACATCACCTGATTCTTTGCTTGAAAAGGTAGGTGATGGAAGCTTCTTTGGTTCTTTGATGATTGGGTCAACGGTGGTCAAAGGTAATTCTTGAATTATAAGTCCTTACACTTATTCCATTTTCAATTTGGGTAATTCCTCTTGGGACACCCCCTCAAGATTATTCAATATTTGTTCCTAGTTATAAATCTTTCCTTGTTAAGTATTAAGGGATGTCAAAATTCTACTGAGTATTTTTTCATGTTAATTAGTTGAAATCCCACTGACTACTTTAGCATTGGGTACCTTGATATTGTTGTCAACATTATTTAGAGGCAATTCTTCTAGATTACAAATGAGAATGTAGCCTCGATGACTCCTTTCATGTCCTCGACCTTTTCCCTTAGTTGGATTGACATTCAAAGGATTTCTACATATTTTTCCTCCATTTGATCGCATTCTAACCATCCTAAGAAATTACAAGTGATGAGTTAGAAGATTGCAATTGTGCAAAGGAAAATACTTGTTCCTAGAGTTTTTAAAGCAAAAAATTGCTCTAATATGATATGAACCAACCAAAAAAATATTTAGAATCATATATCAAAGTATTTTTTGAACACGTGTTAGGCCTTCTTACAATTCTTGTTAATACAACAGAAACATTCAACTCACTAAATGCATACATAATTGAAACTAAAGGAGGGGAACTGAAGTAATTTTTTAGAGGTAAACACATACAAAAAGTGTTATGGAAAATCTTGTTGTATTACACAGATTATGAGATTTGAGGTGTATCAGTATAGACATACTTTAATAAGTCTTGAGTGCCATAAGAGGCACTTGCACTTCCACATAGGACTATTTTTAAGTCCTTAACCCTAAGTAAATGCCTTACTTTTTTTAGTGGCTTTCAGTTTCATTTGAAGATGGTTAAGTTAAAGGATTGGTTTAACTAGAAAAGATAACTTTGTTTTTTTTCTATGTTATCATTCAAGTTAATCGTTGTATTAGATCAAAGATACAAGTTATATAAATTAAACAAGCACTAAAATCAACAAACACAATCAATTCAACACTTACAAATTTTGATTCATCTAATTATATTAAATATTAAGAGGAAACAAATTAAGTACAAGATTGTTTAGTGTTATTGGTCAGGTTATAACACCTTACAACCTTTAAGGTCATTGCACTATTCATACACCATTTATATCAACCATAGATGTTCATAATAGTTTATGATGTATTTATAACTCAATATTGTCATTCTATAGTCTATGTAGCTACTTAAATTGACATAGTCAATGTGATAATAAAAGATTTTAAGGAATTTAAATAATTAAAACTGAACTATTTATTTAAAAAAATAACTTATGCAACCATTGATAAGTTCAATTAGGTAACCACTTAAGAAAGAATTCTCTTCATTCCATATTTCGTAAATGAATGCTTAAAAATATCATTGTGTTATGAATTTATTTGTAATTCAACTAGACAACAAGAAAATATCAAGCATACAACAATAGTATTTAAGCATGGAATCCAAAATTAGAAGTAACAAATTTTATTCAAGTTTTAAGATGAGTGGAACCCAAATAAAAGGTTTCACTTAAGGAACTCTTACAAAATTCTATGTTTGGTTGTTGAGGTGACAAGATAAGCAAGATCAATCATTGTGAAGGGTAGTAAAGCATAAAGATAAATAAAAATAAAAACACAAGAATAAATTCTCATTGAAAGGATTGAAGAGATATAATAACTTATTTATTGTTCTTGATTTCATTATAGTTTCCTCAAAATTCATTTGTCTAACCATGTTGGAAATATTATCATTGATGTCAAAGGTCTAGCATTGGTGATAAAGGCCCCATAACATTTAATGATGTTTTTAATATTCATATCTTGGCTAATGTGTGTTGATATTTATTTAATATTAATGAATTTTTTTTTTTTGCATAAAAGTCAAAAGAGGGCCCATAGAGAAGTCAAAAAGTCATGGGGTAAAGACAAAAGAGGAATGGGATGCATTTTCCCATGAAGAGTCATCTTGAAGAATTCCAAGAGTCACCAAGTGAAGACAAAATAGGTTATGACGTATTTTTCCATGAAGAGTCATCTTAAATAACTTGAAAGGTCACCAAGATAAAGACAAAAAAGGAAAGGATGCATTTACTTATGAAGGGTCACCATGTGACTTTTCAAATGCAAGGATACGAAGGGTTATGTAAGTATGGCACCATTTTTCATAAGAATTGAAGGGTCATAAAAGGTGAATGCCAAAGGTCATTTTCAAAGCTATAAATAAAGGCTTGAGAATCCATTTGTAATATTCAAGAGGGTGCATGATTTTTTAATTATTTTATATAAAAAAAGAGGAGAGAAAAGCAAGAGATATTGTAGAGTTCTATCATTTGTTGAGTAAGCAATATTGAGAGATAGTTGTATTTTATACACAAGAGTGGTTGGTGCTCCTGTTGGTTGGTGCTCACAAATATTTGCAAGGCACTGGTGCTCTTATGGGTTGGTGCTCACAAATAGTTGTTGTTTTGGTGCTCAGCAAAGGGGTTGATGCTCTTGCAAGTTGGTGCTTGCGAACTTTATAATTTGAGTTGGTGATCATTCATATGCTCAAAATTATTCTCCATGGTTTTTTCTACTTTGGGTTTCCACATAAAAATATGGTGTATCTCTCTCTTTCTCTCTCATGTGGTGCATGTTATTATTTCAATTTTATTGAAAATCTTGAATGTGTGATTAAGTAGTTAAAGAAAAGAAATCAGTTTAAGTAAAAGATATATAATATATTGATTCACCCATCCCTTAGTTTATTTTGTGCTTAACAATTGGTATCAGAGCATGTTCCTTTTTTAAAAAATTATAGTTTGAAGGTAGATCAAAGAAATCATGATGGCTAGATCACATGGAAGTTTTTCTACAAATTATGCTTTTAAGAGAATAAGGATGAAGACTTATTTGATGGCCCTTGGATTCAAAATTTGGCAAGCAGTTGTGGAGGAATATGAAGAGCCACAAATACATGTAACTACTTTAGTAGAAAATAAGGCAAGTAAAAATAATGCTAAAGCTTTAAATTCTATTTTGTGTGGTTTATGTGAATCAGAATTTGTTAAATTTATGCAATGTAAATGTACTCATGAAACTTGGGTAAAGCTTGAGAATATTTACAAAGGTGATAGAAAGGTTCATCAAGCTAAGCTTCAGACATTTAGAAGATACTTTGAGAGTTTGAAGATAGAAGAGGAAGAAAATATAACAAGTTATCTTTTTCAGGTTGATCAAATAGTTAATCAGATTCAAAGTCTTGGATAAAATTTAAAAGAATTAATCATGATACAAAAAGTTTTGAGATCTCTACCATTGAGATATGATGCAAAAAATTTAGCAATTGAAGAGAGAAAGAATTTAGCCAAGCTAAAGATGGATGAGCTACATAGTATTATTACAGCATATGAGATGTGGACTGAACAAGAGAAACCCTCAAAGAGAGAAGCTACTTTTAAGACATCAAAGAAAGAGAAGGCTAAGATTCAAGAATAAAGTGATAGTTCTATCAATGATGAAGATGACAACTGAGCTCTATTCATTGACAAACTAAAAAAAGGCATAGGTAAATATCAAGAAAAATTACTTATTAAATGTTTTAATTGTGGAAATATTGGATCTTTTACAGCTAAGAGCCTAGATAAAGGTAATGGTGACAATGAAGAAGGAAGGTCTACATAAAAGAAGAATTTCAAAAGAAAATTCAAGAAGAAATTTGAGAAGAAGAGTTTGTATTCTAAAGATCTTAGCTCAATTGAAGATAGTGGAGTCAGTGATTTAGAAGAAGAAGAGATTTTATTCATGGTCATACATGAAGATGCCTCTGTAAGCAAAAGTACAGATGATAAAAAAGAGTAATAATATGAAGCTAAAATGAATCTATAAGGAGAACTCATTGGTACCTTAGAAGAGTTAAATTCTCTTGATAAGAAGAATCGAAGATTGAAGCTCCAGATCAAAAAAAATGAAAAGGATTGAAAGGAAACAATTAAAAATATACAAACACACTTTGAATAAGCTAAGAAGAATAAAAAATATCTAATGGCATAGTTATAAAAAGTAAGTAAATAATGTGAAAGGTATGTTATTGAAATTTCTTCTTTAAAAGTAGATATTGAGAAAACAAATAAAACAATGAATGATAGAGCAACCAATGATTCAAAATTTGAGAATAACACTAATATGTTTAATAAGATATTAAAAAGTCAAAGATAAATGTGATATAAGATATGTATTAGATTTGAAAAAGAGAAAGGGGAGGCCACTACTTTCATAGATAAGGTTAACATAGAAAAAAGAAAGAGCTATGCTGAAGCTCTTACAAAAGAGAAAATAAAAAGAAAAGAAGTTAAGAATAAAGAGAACACCTCAAATAAAGAAGGCTGAAAGAAATAGAACTATAAAAGACAATCAGGTTAGAGATACACAAATATGTCCTATTTTTATTGTAATAGGTTATAAGAAAATAAAATGTCAAAAATGGGCTAACAATTTCAGAAATAAGAAGGAAACTCATGCAGAGTCAAGCAAAAGTTACAGCTCGTTTGCTCCTGTATCAAGGTTTAATGAAGAGGTCATAATATGTTATAAGTGTAAAAACTTTGGATACATAGCTCAGTACTATAGAAGTGTGTTCGATTCAATCAATAAGGACCATAGTTTCAAGGCTTCATTCATCAAAAAGAAAGTTCAGACAAGTTCATGGCAAAAGAAACAATCTAAAAAATATATGTTGGTACAAATAATTTTGCATGCAAGAAATGAATAAAATCCATGGTTCATTGATATTAAATGCTCAAGGCACATGACAGGAGACAAGATCAAGTTCATAACCTTGAAGAAGATCAATGATGACATAGTAAAATTTAAAGATAATACTACTATTAGAATTATTGGAAAAAGCACACTAAGTTTGGATAATAATAGAACTAAAATTGAAAATATTCTATATGTAGAAGGTCTTAAGCATAATATTTTGAGTGTAATTCAAATGTGTGATCAGAGGCACACACTAAAGTTTTATGAAGAAGGTTATGAAATTAAGAGAAAAGATTCAGATGTGTTAATTGCATATGTTTAGAGAACAGATAATAATTTGTATATGTTATCAGACATCAAAGGTCAAAGATGTTGTTTGAGTTAGATTGAATAAAGTTGGATATGACACAGGAGAATAAGACACATAAATTTTGACAATCTTGTCAACATCAACAAGAAGAAAGTAGTCAAAAATCTTTCAAAGATTATAAAGCTATCCAGCATGCTTTGTGAACCTTGTCAGCATGGGAATCAAGCCAGAAGGTAGTTCAAAATAAAAGAATACTTGACCACTTAGATGTTAGAGCTTGTTCACACTAATTTATGTGGACTTATGAGAACTCAAAATACTCAAGGTGAGAAATATTTTATGTTGCTTATTGATGATTTTCACGTATGACTTGGGTAATATTTTTTTTAAAAATCAAAAGCTTTTAGACATTTTAAAGCATTCAAAGCATTAGTTGAGAATGAAACTAGTTTGAATATTAACTGCCTAAAATCAAATCAAGGAGAAAAATTCATGTAAAATCATTTTATTGAGTATTGTGAAGACCATAAAATAAAGAGATATTATTTAGCAGTCAGAACTCTACAGTAAAATAGAGTACTTGAATGGATAAACAGAACAGTTCAAGAGATGGAGAGGATAATTTTAAATGAATCCAAGATACCAAATAAATATTGGAAAGAGGTAGTTGGCACAGTAGTGCATATCCATAAAAAATCATTATTAAGAGTTAATAATGAAAAGACTCCTTATGAGCTATGAAAAGACAACCAACTACAATTGATTTTTTTAGAGTTTTTGACAAAATATGCATTATAAAAAGAATCGATGAAAAACTTGGTAAGTTTGAATCTAGAGCAGATGAAATATATTTCTTAGTTATTCTTGTAAAATTAAAGCTTATAAATGTTATTAAAAAATAACCAAGAAAATAGTTGAAAGTGCAAGTGTCAAAATAGAATAAGATGGAACACAAAGAATCAATGATCCAAAAGACATTCATAAAATCATTGAAGAGGAAGATTTTGAAGAATCAGATAAAGATGAAAAGAAGGAAAAAAAGGAAATCAAAACCCCATCCAAATATGTTCAAAGAAATCATAATGAAAATGATATCATTGAAGACATAAATGAAGAAATTTGCATCAAAAAAATGATGGTAATTGAATATGAGCAAGTTAATTTCTTTTTGTTAACTAAAATTTAGCCTAGAACTTTTTAAAAAGCTAGACATGATAAGCATTAGGTTAAAGTAATGGATGAAAAATTAAATTAGATGAAAAATAATGATACTTGGGAATTAGTGCCTAGAGTAAAAGATCATAATGTGATAAGAACAAAATGGGTTTACAAAAATAAATTAAATGAAAATAGAGAAGTGACTAGGAATAAATCAAGATTAGTATGTAAAAGATATGCTCAGATTGAGGAAATAGATTTTGAAAAAAAAATTGCACTAGTGACAAGGTTAGAGGTTATTAGAATGTTTCTTACATATATAGTGTTTAAAAAATTCAAAGTGTTTCAAATGGATGTCAAGTCTGCTTTTCTAAATGGGAAACTAGAAGAGGAGGTCTACATTGAGTAGCTAGAGGGATTTATTCTCTCAAACGATAGTAGTCATGTATACAAATTGAATAAAGCATTGTATAGATTGAAACAAGCTCCCAGGGCTTGGTATGTAAGACTTGATAAATACCTATAGGATCAAGGTTTCAAGAGAGGATTTGTTGGCAGTAGTCTCTACATCAAAGCAAAAAGTAAGCATCATTTGGTTGTTGTGGTATATGTTGATGACATAATATTTGGAGGTGACATTGAAAAGATGAAAAAATAATTCTATGACAATATGCAAAAATAATTTGAGATGTCTATGTTTGAAGGATTATCATTTTTCTTAGGGTTGCAAATTTTTCAGTCAAATAAAAAAAAATCATATCTCAAAGTAAATATGCTAAAGAAATGTTAAAAAAAAATAGTTTTAAGGATTGTGCACTAGTTGTTACATCGATGGGTACAAAAAATAAGGTAAGTAAGGATGAAGATTCACCTATTATAGATCAATCTTTGTATAGATCTATGATTGGTAATCTCTTATATTTGATAGCATTGAGGCCAAACATTATGCATGTAGTAGGTATGGTTACAAGATATTAGGAAACCATAAAGGAGAGTCATATTCAGTTGGTGAAGAGAATATTTAAATATATAAAAGGGACATTAGATTAAGGATAGTGGTATCCCACAGGTAGAGAATTCATTTTGGTTACTTATACAGATTCAGATTGGGTAGGTTGCTTGGATGACATAAATAGTACAAGTGGAAGAGTTTTCTTGCTCAATAATAGCTTAGTATCATGGCAAATCAAAAAGTAGAATTTAGTATCACTTCCTACAGCTGAAGCAAAATATATTGTAGTCATATTATGTTGTACTCAAGTGCTTTGGATGAAGCAAACTTTGGAAGATATCAAGGTAAAATATGATGAACCTAATTCTATTTTTTGTGAAAACACAAGTGCTATTAATATTTCTAAGAATATAGTGATACATTCAAGAATAAAATATATGACTCTCATATATCACTTCTTGAGAGAGTAGATTGTAGATCAACAAGTTAAGATGGAATATATCAATACTACAAAGTGGATTGTAGATATTTTCACAAAGACACTATCAAAAGATACATTTAAGTATCTACAAGAGAAGTTGAGATTATTTTATTTTACTTCCTGTCATTGAGGATCAACATCAATTGAGGGGGAGCTAAGTGTTAGCTCCAGGATAGGCCCTTTTTCCATTGACGTTAAAGGGGGAGAAGAATAGAAATAGGTACAAGAACAAGTACAAGTATAGAAATAAGTGCAAAAATAGGTACAAAGAATAGGTACAGGTTGCTACGATAAGAGGAAGTTACTGTATGTTTTACAAATGGTAGTATGTGCAAATTGGCATGTGTAGTGAAAGTTTCAATATTTGGTAGTTTCAATTTGAAGTTACCATCAATGAGAAAGGGGGAGATTATTAAAAATATTGTCATTGATATCAAAGGTCTAGCATTGGTGATAAAGGCCCCATAGCATTTAATGATGTTTTTAATATTCATATCTTGGCTAATGTGTATTAATATTTATTTAATATTAATAAATATATTTTTGGTTGCATAAAATTCAAAAGAGGGCCCATGGAGAAGCCAAAGAGTCATGGGGTAAAGACAAAAGAGAAATGGGATGCATTTTCCCATGAAGAGTCATCTAGAGGAATTCCAAGAGTCACCAAGTGAAGACAAAAAAGGTTATGGCACATTTTTCCATGAAATGTCACCTTAAAGAATTTAAAAGGTCACCAAGATAAAGATAAAAGAGGAAATGATGTATTTGCTTATGAAGGGTCACCATGTGACTTTTCAAATGCAAGGATACAAAGGGTCATGCAAGTTTGGTGTCATTTTTCATGAGGATTGAAGGGTCACAAAGGCTGAATGCCAAAGGTCATTTGGAAAGCTATAAATAAATTCTTGAGAAGCAATTTGTAATATGAAATAGAGTGCATGGTTTTGTAATTGTTTTATATAAGAAAAGAGTAGAGAAAATTAGGAGATATTGTAGAGTTATATCATTTGTTGAGTAAGCAACATTGAGAGATAGTTGTGTTTTATACACAAGAGGGGTTGGTGCTCTTGTGGGTTGGTGCTCACAAATAGTTGATGTGTTGGTGCTCAGAAAAGGGGTTGGTGCTCCTACAAGTTGGTGCTTACAAACTTTATAATTTGAGTTCGTGATCATTCATATACTTGAGATTGTTCTCCATGGTTTTTTCCACTTTGAGTTTCTATGTAAAAATTTGCTCTCTCTCTCTCTCTCTCTCTCTCTCTCTCTCTCTCTCTCTCTCTCTCTCTCTCTCTCTCTCTCTCTCTCTCTCTCTCTCGTGTTGTATGTTATTGTTTCAGTTTTATTGCATATCTTGAATGTGTGATTAAGTGGTTAAAGAAAAGAAATCATCTTAAGTAAAAGATATATAATATATTGATTCACTCCCCCCTCTCAGTATATTTCATGTGTAACAGTAATTAATCTAAGTAAAATATTGTAATTAATCTTTTTTTAATAATAATAATTAATTAAATATTAATTCATTTATCAAATAGTACAAGCATTTATTTATTAATCTCAGATTTCACAATTCAA
>JARHVA010000266.1:2292500-2297500 GCA_037957365.1 Torreya grandis
ACACAAACAAAAAAACAAAAACTAAAATAAACAATCCACAACGTACTGAATAAATCGCTCTATTCAATCACAAGCTGAAATATAAAACGTGTTAACAGTTAAGTCGAATAAACGACAATATGGGGAATGAAATCATAAACAGAAGAACATGTAATTTTGAAAGATTCAAATGCTTATATACTTAAAAGGAAAATGTTTATAAATTTTAACGTTTAACGAAAAAAACTGGAAAAAAAAAAAAAAAAAGAAGAAGAAGAGGGGGGCGTATCCCTACCACTCTTCAAAGTCCTGGACGCTGAGTACAACCAGTATGTTCATTGCAAGGAAATCTCATTTGCTTCTTAAAAAAGCCATAACTGAGCTCTTAATTTGATTTTAGTGGCCAATCAAATCTTGGAGGTTCTCTACCTCCAAATCCACCTTCTCTGCGTACACTTAAATCTGCAGTATAGTGTTTGATAGTAAATAAATTGTGTTAATAATAATACTTATTTTTCAAATTAAAAAGATAATTTTAATCTGAAATGTATGGCCATATTTTTCAGAATTGTTTAAATTTTTAAAGAAATGTTAAATATAATCCCTCAATAAGAGTATGTTCAAATAATATGGTTCATCTATAAAGGTTTTCAATAAGCAATGGACCCATTTATCAACCTATCGAATACAAACTCAAGACCAAAATTTGTGTTTAATTGATTAGGATTCTCACAAACACGGCATTTGAGATAGGGTATACTTATGTGCTATAATACGTCAAACATAAAATCTCTTGGAAGATAATAGACTATGAAATCTTATCTTTTTCGAAGTAAAAATCAGTTAATTACATAATGATTTCATAAAATACGAATTAAAAGAGGAAACATTAAGATTCTAATTTTTATTAAAAGCATCTCATAAAACACTATCTTGTTAGAAAGACATTGATAACTATGTTGAGGTCTTTATCATAATAAAGGAATATCTACATACCATCTCTTGTTTCACAAATCCTACAAGCATTATAACATTGTAATAGAAAATAAAAATCAATTTTATGATTATTTTCATCTAGAACTACTATGTGAATTTTATTAACATATTCAATACCTTTAACATTCAAATCTTATTTAACATACATATATACAAACATACCAAATTTTAATGGTTTATTGAAAATAAAATAAAATGTACATATAACCTCTATAATTTAAAGGATTTCACCCAACATACTTTAACCAAAAAAAAACATCATAAATTTTTATAATATAATAACACTAAACAAAATCCTATTACGATGTTTATCTCATTTCCACACAACCAAAGGCTTAATGAACTCCTAAAATTTATAAATTCACAAGAGTAATGAGGAAGGTGTTAAATCCAAGTCATTTGCAAGGCTTTCCAAATGAAATACAATTTTTGGTTGGTATGTATTCCATGCCTTTTATTGTTCAATGGCTCTTGAAATCTATTTCTATATATAAAACGCCCTTATTCATTAAAGTCAATTAATCCCATTCTCCTACCCTCTGTGACATATAAATAAATAACCCAAGTGAGAGTGGAATTATTTCTTTATCTAAAGTCAATTAATACCATTTCCTTATCCTCTTTCACATATAAATAAATTACTCAAGTGAGAGTGGAATTCTTTCTTTATTTAAGAATTTTCTAGAATCTTATTAAAAATAAGTAGTTTTAAAAGGATCCCAATGGAAGTAATAGTAAACATGAGTCCATGAAAAAAATTTAAAATAAATTTTATAAAAATGATTCAATGAATTAACAAGTTTAAGGTTATTTTTCAATATTTTAAAAATATAATTTTAAAGATCAAATGGATAGAGCCTTAAAATAAATATTAAAAATAGTGATTACAAAGAGTAATTCAATGAGTAAATAAGGTTAAGTTTTTTATCCAATATTCTTACAATATAATTTTAAAGATCAAATAGAGAGGATTAAATGAAAAAAAAAAAAGGAATCTTCGAAATTTAATTTTTTATATTTTAAGAAATTTATATTCATCTTTACTTAAGAAACCTAGTAAATTTGAGCTCAAAGGATTGTATGTATAAATTAGTTTTTCTACACTCAAGATAAAAGTTGAAATATTAAATAAGGAAGAAAATCTAAAAATTGACATTAATATTTCTTACCATACCTTCTTTCTCTAAAATTTTGAGGAAAATGTTATTAACAAAGTGATAGGTTAAAAACAATTTGTTTTAAGCAGAGAAATACCCTTAACAATCCTTTTTGAAGAATACTCGCACAAAAAATACCTAAACCCTTCAATATGAAGAGCATACATAAAAATGGCTATGGATAAACCTTGAAGAATGGATAAGAAAATATAAAATTTCTCATATTGATAGCCACTAATGGTGAAATAAGCAAAAGCCTCTTTGTAAACATTTTGAACAGAGTGAAGAAATCGAGGTCTAAACCTTAAATCCTTCATCATTACAAGAATAAAGGTTCATTCAATATAATCATGATATTTCTCAAATTCAATTTTGATAAGTGTTAAATTATGAGGTGTAAGAGTTTTGAAACAATCTTGTATGAGAAATTAAGAAATGTGATTGGTAATCAAATGTATGTGTTCAAGTTTCACAAATTTAATAATGAATTTATTATTTTCTCTATTGATAAACTTTCCCATAAATTTTATTTGTAAATATTTAAGGTAAGTATAATATAAATCAAATCCTAAAAATTATAATAAGATTTGATTGAATTCCAGGCCTCTCAAAGTCCATTAGTTGAGAGTCAATAATATTGTATTATATTTTAAAATGGAAACTTCCCTCTCATTGTGCATACTCATGCTTCAAATACATGAGTGTCATGAATAACAAACATTTAATAAGGATGTCAATGATGTGTGTAAGATGGTTTCAAAACTCCTTAACCAATTTTTTTTAACAAATAACATCAATTGATGTTTATAATGACTCTTTAGAAATCGTATCTCTAACCTTGACTTAATGTATGTGGGCACTACATTCGTGATAATCATCCTTAAAATCAAAATAATGGTAAATAACACAAACTTTAGTTTTGAGAGTTTTAGTAAAAATAAAACATTTTAATTTTAGTAATAAGTTTTATAATTAAAATAATGGTGAAGAACACAAACTTTAGTTTTGAAGGTTTCAGTAAAAATAACATTCTGATTCAAAGGAAACAATTTGAATTATTTAAAAGTGGCGCCTTTAGATTTTTTTATATAAAGGGATATTATGTGAAAATAATTTTAGCTTCCCACTATTGAATCCAACCCCTATCATTAAAAATATGATGGAATAAAGTTGCAGTCATGTTGAAGATGCACAATAATCATATAAAATTGATTTTTGAATATTTTGGTAGTTTGAATCAATCATTCAATGCAAAATAATCATATAAAATTGATTTTTGAATATTTTGGTAGTTTGAATCAATCATTCAATGCAAAACTTGACAATCAAATAGGGATAAAGGATAACCTTGAAAGTGATATTAATTATCATGTCAAAGTAATTAGCAAATGATAAAACAAATCGGCATGCATACCTTTGTTCAAATATTTAGGAGTTTTCTTCATCCCTTTCAAATGTTTTTAGGAAGTGAACCAAAAGTGAATGAGAATTTGACTAATGGTGATAAGGGTATTAAATTTATAATTTTTTAACAAATGTATAAATATACTTACTTTTTTCGAAACATTAGTGCATGAAAAAGACAAATACTTAATAATTCATTGATTCATGTTGAAAAAATATTCTTATGTCACCTCTAGAGCACCACATTTTTTAAGGTATTGTTGGAAGCAAAAATGTTGATGAAACTGAAAGGAGAGAACCACATTTTTTTAAATTATTATTTGAAGCATAAACATTTGATGAGATTAAAAAAAAAGAATTTTAATACACTCTCTCATTTATCAAAAAAAGGGCATAAAAATGAGATCAAATTGACAACACTATTATGGTTGGCATCATGGAATAACATATATTATATAATATTATATTAAATAGTTATCACATTCATATATAAATAATATTTAATTATTTAAATTTATTTTAAATACAATACATATCTAAAATTTAAAAATAATTAATCTTATTATTATATTTATGATTTGAGTGTTTCAATTTCCATTCAATAATAATATATTCATTAAATTTGACTAAGCCTTATATTATCATCATCAAGGACCTCTAGTTCCATGTCTTTCTTTATAAAAACATATTATTTATTTTATTAGTTATAAAATCATCAAAATGTGTTATTTATTGTTTCTCTTTTGTTATCAAAATGTATCATTTATTGTTTCTCATTTGTTTCCCCTGCACATATTCACTCTCCTTCCATTATAGGAAGAAGCTCCATTAACGATAAATATAATACATGTGGTTAATGAGAGATGATTTTATGATTACATGGATTAAAAGATGACGTGAAATCCATCTCTTCCATTGGAGGTTCTCTTATAAGAAAACCATATTATGAAATAGAGATAACATTTACATATTTTTATAGTATTTGAAATTAGTAAATTATCTATTAACCTTAGAGACATTTGGGATAAGTGAAGGCTTAGAAGTAGAAACCAAAATATAAAAGAGAGGGTTTACATTTAAAACCCTTTTATTTCTATTGATTTGGTTGGTTATTTTGTTGCAAATTTTTTTTCAACCATCCTAAATCTCTTTGGGAGCATTACCTTGGGAGCGTTACTTTATTTAGTCAGGGGTTTGAAAATAGGAATAAAAAGTGCCATGAGTGGGAAATTTATAATGAAATGATGCTAATAATTAATGGAAAAAAAATTAAGATGTTGATCTACACAAAACGTGATGTGTAAATTGTTTCCTACTAGCTTAGATGGCAAGGGTCTCCTTTAGGTATCCTAAAAGGTCCACTTCAATGCATACCATTTTATAAGAGAAAAAATAATTATTCATCTTAAGATATAAAAATGACTTAAAGGTTTGAAGTGTTTTTTAATAAACCTCTAAAGAAAG
>JARHVA010000266.1:2302500-2327500 GCA_037957365.1 Torreya grandis
CATGATCAATTTGTTTATCAAAATGACAAGAACCATCTTTTCCATCAAAAATTTTCATTTTAATAGTGTTTAAAGGTATTTGAATGTGATCCATATGGGTGACACTTAACATAACACTATGCTTTGGAGGAAGATGGGAGGTAGGTTTTTTACATAGCATATAAAAATAACATTAAAGATATGTTGTAAATAATAACATAAAATGGAATGCTAGTTTGTGTATGGAGACTAGCCAATTCTCATAAACTCCAAGGTCAAAATAAAGTGTCTTAAGTGTCAGATGTCAAATCTAAGGTAAAAATAAAATGTTTTTTAGTGTCACATATTAAATTTGAGGTTGAAATCATGTTATTTTAGTGTTTTATATTAGATCCAAGGTTTAAATAAAAAAAAATTAGTGTAAGGTCTATTAAAAAAATATTTAAACCCTAATATATTTTGTTGAAGCAATGCTTGAATAAGATATACGAGTTCACCCATACATTTTATTAATATTTGTAATTAATAGGTATACTTATCATAATTAATTTAAATGAATAGAAATGTATCAAAAACTATAAAACAACTTGCAGCTAGAAAAATAAAGAGAAGTATTGAAATAAGTGAAACAAAAATGAATGAATAAATGCTAACTATGAAGAACATAAGAAGACTTAGGTTTTTTCCATAAGAATGTTAATTATGTGCAACTAAAAAAATTTTGAAGGAGCAATAAAATTAAATTATGCATGCATAATAGAAACTATGATTGTAATTAATCAGGGTCAAGATTACCAATAAGGGGACATGAATACACAGTTAGTAATATCTTTATGCATGTCAGCATTGAAATTTGATAAAAATCATGAAAACTAAAATCATAGTTACCTGGGTCTACTTTAAACACACCTCTATATATAAATTTGGCTTTTAAATGGATACAGATGATGTACAAATTACTTATTCAAAATTTAAACTGTAATAAGGCTTACAATACTAAGATCCTAAAAAGATAAAAGGGGAAGTGTAATGGTATGAACTAATCCAAATAAATCCTATGATTAACCAATACCTATGTATCCAATAATTTGAAGAGAGAAATCAAACCCTCATAATTATTATCCTAATTACAATGCATTGTATAATAGTGATTTTTTGGCTAAATGTATGCATATAGAGATTAGTTGAATACTTGATAATGTTTTGCTTGACTTCAATACAATATACTCTTTATTGGGCTAAGGACCAATTCAAACTCTTAAAATGAGATTTTGAAAGAATAGGGAAGATTTACTTAGTATGGAATAGGGTGAGTATGTCTCAATGTTGAATTTTCCAAGTGATATGATAGGTGACCTAAATGTGCCTTTATAACAATATAAAATGATAAAACCTAATGATACCTATCCTAAAAGTACATACCAGCCTATACATGAAGTTATAAATTTTAAACTTAGCCATTTCTAGGGTGAAGGATAGTTTTGACCTATATGAGTCAAGACTGAATTCCACTATTGACCAATACTAGTCGATCATGTCTCAAAGGGGAACATTTAAAAATTAAGATATTAGATGTCCATAAAAATGCTTAGAGATATTTTTAATGAATAATAACATTTATGTAGGCATAATATAGTAACTTATAAAGGGATAGATTTGTATAAGTAATTAAGATAGAGTGAGGTGAAAGAATTGGTGCATATTAAGTGCTCAAGTCAATTAAAGTGAAAATGAGCTAAATTTGACATTGTCAAGTATTCATGACCATATTTGAGTGACTAAAAATACTTATAAATTTAGCTCCAGGACATCTATACAAATATTTACCTATTCCACTCACTTGTTAGGTGTATTCCACTCACTTGTTACACCTATTCTTCTATATGAAATTGACATTTGGAGAGCTTACTTTAGGAAAGTTCATTGAATATAAATGGAAATAGTGATAACCTTCATGTTATGAAGTATCTCCATGCTAAAATATCAGTCCCTGAAGACCTTACTATCATTGAATTTGGTATAGCCCCATTCATCACTCTTGTGATATTTCAAGTGGTGACTATAATATACAAGCTTATATGGATGGCCAAATCTTATAATTATTTCTTCAAGTGCCCATCTCAAGCTTTCAAATCCTATATGCAACTAGAAAATTTTTGGATCAAATATGGCTAGTCTATTAGGGCATCCACTCTACTAGTTGTTGTAAATAATGACATTTATAAACTCCCTCCACATAACTTTATAGTTGATATACCAAAATTATCCAAATGGGGATAAGTAGGGGCATCCAAGATGATATCTATAGAACCTACATTTGTTCCATTATGGATAGATTCTTGTAAGCCATTTTCATCTAAGATTCAATATTACTACAATACATATATTCTCTTTAAGGGTGGGCTCATCCAACCTAAAAAATACATTTGGATCCAATTGTCTTATAGTTTGAGGGTTCCATCAAAACAATTCAAAGATTTTTCATAACACCTCCGCATTGAGACAATTCACTATATTCAACAAGTACATTATATTTATTAGATTTATTGTTTGGACTTGAAAATGAGAATCATTTTGTATTAATATGTTCTCCTTACCATGAGTCCATGGGCAATTCCTTCCTCCTCAAAGACACATATAACTCTATCCAAATCTTTATGTCTTCAAGGATCATAAATATTTCTCTCTTCTTTTCAGATAAACTTGACCTTGAATAAAATTTGGCCAAAAACTTTACTTCTACAATGATATGCACCTAGAGGATTTCCTTTTTCTTTCACTTTATTTATTATTTAAGATTGAGTAGGAAGCTACCACATAATATGTTTGTAGATATGATGAGTGAGGCATTGAAAGATGTAATTTATTTTCACATATGTTCTTTAATCAATATTTTATGTTTTCAATCTCGTGATTTGATTTAAGCCTTTATTGGATATTAATATCATTATCTTATCTTATATCATGATAAAAATAATATGAAATAGCATTATGTTTAACTCTTTTTCCTTTACATTCAAGTAGAAGACATTATATTTATATATATATAATGTGTGTGAGAGAGAGAGCAAGAGGGGTCTGATATTAACAAACTTAAATACCAATCAAATTTATTAAAATAGATTTAAATAAATTGTATTTTATACATATTTTATTATATCTTACAAAACAATCTAATTTAAAGAATAAACTAATCAAATTATTGAATAATAAATAAATAAAAATAATTTGAATTAAAAATAAAAATAAATTTATGATTTTTATTTTAAAACACGAGATAATGTTATCCATAATTTAAAGAATAAAATAACATATTAACAATTCTTAACAAATTAAGATAAATAAACACTAAAAATATTTTAAAAAATAAAACGAACATGAACACAAACATGAACACAAACACAAACGCAAACGCAAACTAAAAAATAAAACAAATAATCTTCAACATAATGACAAAATAATGTCTTCCTTTTTTAAATTGACAAGGTGTTATTTGTAGAATAAATCACTCTATTCAATCACAAGATGAAATGAAATGTGTTAACGCTCAAGTCAAATAAATGTGTCAATGACTCTTTTTCTTTTTCGTTGCAAGGAAATCTAATTTGCTTAAAAAGTCAATAACAGATTTCTTAATTTGATTTTAGTGGCCAATCAAAGCTTGGAGGTTCTCTACCTCCAAATCCACCTTCTCTGCGTACATTGAAATCTGCAATATAGTATTTCATAACACATAAATTATGTTAATAATAATAATTTTTTATTTTTATTTTTTCAAAATAAGAAAATAATTTAGATTCAAAAGTACCGCCATATTAACTATAATTATTTCATTTTTTTTTTAATATATATATATATATAATTCCTCAATAAAACTCTGTTTAAAGCATATAGCGCATCTTTAAAGGTTTTGAATAAGCAATGAACCTATTTATCAGCCTATTGAATACAAATACAAAATAAAAATTTGTGTTAGGTTTCTCACAAACATGGCATTTAGGATTGGGTATATTTGTGTGCTATAATATATCAAACATAAAATCACTACATAGATAATAGACTATGAAATCTTAACTTTTTTGGAATAAAAATCTGTTAATTATATAATAAGAAATCTCATAGAATAAAATTAAAAGCATTTCATAAGACATTGTTTTATTAGAGACATTGATAACCATGTTCTAAGGCTTTATCATAATAAGGGAGTATTTAAATGCCAACTCTAATCCCATAAATCCCACAATCATTTTAATGGAGAATAGAGATCAATTTTATGATTATTTTCATCGAAAATGGCCATTTGAATTTTACTAACACACTCAATATCTCCTAGTTAAGATTATATTTGACATATATATATTCAAACATACCAAATTTTAATGGTTTGTTGAAAATAAAATCAATTATGGATATAACCTCTCTAACTTAAAAGGATTTCATCCAAAATACTTAAACAAAAAGAACACCATAAAATTTTATAGCATAATAACAATAAATAAAATTGATATTAATAAAAATCCCATTACAATGTTTATCTCATTTCCACATAACACAAGGCTTAACGGACTCTAAATCTTTTGAAATTATTTTCATTAAAACTATGTCAACTAATTTGATATGCACCTGAAAAATGGAGGTGTTAGATCCAAGTCATTTTCAAGGCTTTTGAAATGAAATGCAATTTTTGGTTGGTATATATTCTATGCCTCTTATTATTCAATGGCTCTAGAAATCTATTTGTATATAGAGAAAGTCATTAAATATGAAAGCTAACTAATTCCATTCCCCTACCCTCTAATAAAGGTCCCAAATGGGTGTGTGGAGTTCTTTCTTTCCCTAAGAATTTTCCATAATCTTATTAAACATAAGTAGCTTTAGATGGATCCCAATGGAAGTAATAGTCAACAAGAGTTGAAGAGATAGCATTAAAATAAATATTAAAAACAGTCACTATAAAAGTGGTTCAGTGAGTTAACATGTTCAAACTGCTTCTCCAATATTTTAATAACATAATTTTAAATATCAAATGGAGAGAACCTTGAAATAAATATTTAAAATAGTAACCATAAAGAATAGTTCAGTGAGTGAATAAGGCTAAGTTTATTCTTCAATATTTTGAAAACAATATTATAAAAAAAAACATTTTATCTTAAGAAATCTAATTCCAATATTATTTAGGAAACCTAAACCCTTCAACATGGAGAGCATAATCTTTGGATAATATGTATGTATGTATGTATGTATGTATGTATATATGTATATATATATATATATATATTGATGGTCATTAATGGTGAGACAAGCCAAAGCCTTCTTATAAATGTTTTGAACGGAGTGAAGAAATTTAGATTTTTCATTATTACAAGAACAAAAGTTCATTTAATATGATTACATTATTTCTCAAACTCAATAATTATAAAAATGATAATTGAGTGAAACATGTAAGCCGATTCCATGCCCTCCTAGACTAAAATTATCATAGTTAGGATATATCTACAATGAATAAATTCAATTTATCCATAATGAACAACTAATGGAAGAGAATGTTAAATTATAAGAGCTAAGGGTTTTTAGACAATATTGTATGATACTTTAAGAAGAGTGTTTGGTAATCAAATTTATGAGCTCAAGTTTCACATTTTAGGCATGAATTTAATATTTCCTCAATTAATGAGATTTTTCATGGATTTTGTTTGCATATATTTAAAGTAAACATAATACAGATCAAATCCTACAAATTCTCAAAAGATTGGATTGAATTTAATGGAAATTCAACAATGGCAAACATTTTTTCATAAACCATATAATTAATCACATTTTTAAGCTCATCAATGAAGAGAGGTCTATCAAAGTCCATCGATTGAAAGTCAGTGATATTATGTTACATTTCAAAATGAAAACTTCCCTCTAATTGTTCATATTTATGCTTGAAATACATGATTTTAATAAATAACAAACATTCAATAAGGATGTCAAGCACGTGTAAGTTGGTTCCAAAACTCCTTGACATTTTTTTCAAAAGAAAACAAGTAACATAAATTGATGTGTTATATTAACTCATTAGAAGTCCTATCTCTAACCTTGACCCAATGTATGTGGGATCATAACTAAGCACTATATTCTTGATAATCATCTTTTAAATTAGATTAATTGTGAAGAACACCAAGTTCAATTTTGAGGGTTTCAATAAAATGAAAACATTATAGCTCATGAGAAACCATTTTGAACTTCTTAATGGTAGCCCCATTAGACCCTTTTATATATTAGACTATCTTCAAACTAAAACTCACACGATGGTGACAATGCAAATAATTTTAACTTCCCACCATTCAATCCAACCCCTAACATGAGAGGGATGATGGAATAAATTTCAAATCTTATACAGGTGCATAAGGTTACAGCTATTCAATCCAACCCCTATCATTAAAGGGATGTTGGAATAAATTTCAAATCCTATGTAGATGCATAAGGTTGCAGTCATGTTGAAGATGCACAATATTCATATAGATTGATTTTTTTTAAATTGATATTTTAGTATCTTGAATCAACCATTCAATACAAAACTTGACAATAAGATGGAATCAAGTATAACCTTAAAATTTGGATTAATTAGCATGTCAAAGCAATTAGCAAAGGAGAAAAAAATAGCATGCATAGCCCTATTCAAACATTTGAGAGTTTATTTCATACTTTCGAAATGGTATTACAAAGTAAATGAAGGGTGAATGATAATTTGACTAATGGTGATAAGGTGTTAAATCCATAACTTATTACAAATGTATGAATATACCTCATTTTTATCGAACATCAGTTCATGGCAAGGACAATGTTTTTATAATCCATTGATTTGACCATGTTAAAAAAATATTCTTCGAGTCACCTCCAAAGCACCATATTTTTTATGGTATTTTTAAAAGCATAAATGTTGATGAGACTAAGAGAAGAGCACCACATTTTTTTGAGGTATTATTGGAACCATAAATGTTGATGAGATTAAGAGAAAAGTAGTTTAGTCCATTCTTTAATCTATCACAAAAGGCACATACAAAAATAAGATCAAATTGACAACACAATCATGGTTGGCATCATGCCATAATATATGATAGACATTATAATAAATAGTATTTACATCCATATATAATTAAAATTTGATGATTTAATTTTTTGTAAATATAATATATATCAAAAATTTACAAATAACTATTCTTACTATTGTATTTATGTATTGGGTGTTTCAATCCTCGATGATAATATATTAATTAAATTTAACTAAGATTCATATTATTATCATCAAGGCCTTATAGTTTTATATACTTAGTTATAAAAAAAACATATTATTTATTTGTTTAGTATAAAGTCATTTAATTGTACTAGTTATTGTTTTTCTTGCACATATTCACTCTCCTCCCATTATAGGGAGGAGATCCATAATGAACAAGTATAATACATATGGTTAATGAGAGATGATTATATTATAATAAGGCTTGTAAGGTTATGTGAAATCCATCTCTTCCATTAGAGTTCTGGAGGTTTTCTTATAGGAAAACCATCCTACATGAGATAGAGATAACATTAACATATTTTTTTAGTACTTGACACTAGTAAAGTGTTTATCAAGTTCAAACACTATTGGGATAAATTGAAGTTTAGAGGTAGAACCCATAGTATGGAGAGGGTTTTCAATGTAAAACCCTTTTATTTCTATTAATTTGGTTGGATAGTTTGTTTCAAACTTTTTTCCAACCATCCTTAGTCCCTTTGGGAGAATTACCTTACTTAGTCAAGGGCTTGAAAATAGGAATGAAAAATGGCATGAGTGGGAAATTTACAATGCAATGATGCTAATAGTTAATAAAAATAAGTTTTTGATATTTTGATCTATACAAAACTTATAGTATAAACCATTTCCCACTAGCTTGGATAACAACTATTTCACATATGTATACTGAAAAGTCCACTTCAATGCATACCATTTTATTGGGTTGAGAGGAAAATGAATTATTCAGCTTAAGATAGAAAAATGCTTAAGGGTTTGATGTGTTTCTTAAAAAATCCCTGAAGGAGGAGAGATAAATCATTAATTTCAACCCAAATGATTATTTTAAGTTTTGCCTCATTATAAACTACTAAATCCCTAGTTCTTAACAAAAAACTAAGGAATTCTCAAGTTACCAAAGTTTATGCTAAATAATGTTCAAAAAGTGATTGAAGTTAGATAACCTAGAAAAGGAAAAACCTATTGGCCATATTAGGCACACCTTTATCCTTAATATTATAAGGATGCCATTACACCCCAATTCTTGAGTATAGATTCAAGGGGGATTCAAGGATTCTATGTCCAAATGTATTATATATGTTTCCACTTTTAGCATCTGAGGTTAAAGTCAAATTTAAATTTAAAGATCATTTTATTTTTTAAATCAAAATTTTTAAAGTCACATTTAAAATCACTTTAACATTAGTTGATATTAATGTGATGTTCAATGATGAATTTAGGGTGCCAAAATTTGAACCACAAATGATTTTAAACGTGACTTTATATTCATATTTATAAATGATTTTAACCTAATTTTTAAATTTAACAATAAATTGATCTTTTAGATAATTTTAAAGATAAATTTACATGTCCAAACTTATGTCATACCAAGGTTATCCTTATTAAATTAGCATACAAAATTTAAGGCAATAGTGGATCCTTAAATGTTAGCCTTGAAATAGAAACCAAAAAAAACAACACGTACTATTGTTGATTAGTTACACTTTATTTATAAATAAGGCGTGATTTTTTTTAAACAAGAGGAAATTGGTGATTCAAGGTAGATAAATGATGAATTCAAATATTCCCATAATATATTTAGATAAATTAGGACATGTTAGGTATGGTGAATTGAATCAGTTAGTTAGAAAACATCACCCTTTTAATGTATTCTACCTTCATTGCATGATTTATAATCATTCATTATTAAATTAGAAGAGAATAAATATGCATGTCATTTTATGACTTCTCTTTTTATGAATAAAATATGAAATCATTGAAACATTTTATTATTCAACATTTTTAGATTCTTTTCATTCAAAAATTATTAATTATATTTTGTTTTTAAATATGTTTGATAGATTTTTGACCCCAAGATTGCACATATAAAGCATAAAATATATTTTGACTAAGTATTGGGATTGTGCATGTTTTGACAAAGTATGCCTATGAATGCCTAAGTATTTTGGGTTTGGCATAGAGGGTGGATTAATTTAGAGGGTTGCACAAAATAACATGTGCATAGGTGTTTAATAATATAATATAATAGATAGGGATACATAGGAGTAGACAATGTGAAAATTTATAGGTGTCAAAGAAAAATTGAAGATGTGTATACCTGTGAGCTAGACAAGAAACCAAATGAGCATATATTGTAATATCCATAGGATATTTTATGAACTTCTTATAATAAACCTACCTATATCCAATTTTCATGAGTAGGTTAGTGTGGAAAATATTTAAATAGAACTTAGACATCTTATTTATGATAACTTTTCAGGTCACAAATCTTGTGTATTTGATTAGGTTGTATATCTATAAAGCTTGTAAATATTTTTCAATATATGAAGTGACTTATACGTAAAATCAATTCTAAACCAAATATGAAATGTAATCTTTGTATATTATTATTTTAATTAATGGAAATAATTGATATACTATGCATCATGTTTATGTGTTGATTTATTGTATAGAAAAGGATTGAATGTTATGGTTTATGTCCATATATGTTGTGTATTTATTTAATATTGTTAATCTGATTAGTGTTGGTGTTCTCAATGTATATTTAATGTTTCAAATGAGTGATGAGACTTTGGCCAAATTAATATGCCAATACAATTGATTTTGGTTATGTCATGATTATATAGGGTTTAGGTGATCTTGAATGTATCCTATAATAGAGTAACATTTTGGGTTCATTTTTAGAACACTATCTACTTAGGTTATGGGGATTTATGATTTGTATGGAAGGTTGCATCAATTTTTAATGCATTTATGCATACTTTAAGGAAAATTATTTACAGTTTGTGAAGAAAGCACTGGGCCATGGAGATCAAAAGCCAAAGGATTGGTTAGGTTAGGATATTTATTGTAACTTGTATGATATATTTGGGTATGAGTATCCAAATATTGATTTCACATGTATTTCTACAAATGAACATGATTAGAGTATGAGTTTATGGAGATGGGATGTTTAGACAATTAATTTAGTGAATAAACTAAAATAAAGTGATGAGGTTTAGATACATGTAGGTTATGTGTTGTGGAAAATATATTTCAATAGTCGTATACAATAATTTTTTATTATCAACATACACCCACCCAAAGAAGGTAGATTTTAAAATTTTGTGTGAACAAAAGGAGATTTAATTAAGAAAATAAAACTCAAGATGAATATTATGATTGTTGATTTTTTCATTCAAATTTTGAAGATGGAAACCTAAAAGACTTTGCACATGCGCTAGGTGGAGAATAGGATGGAAAATAGTAATAAATCAAAGCAAAATAATGAGGGGTAGAATCACCTAGGGATAATGATAGTTGAATTGAAATGGAACGAAGACTATGAATATATGTTGAGAGGAGGGAAAATGTGATGGCTCCTCAATATCATAAAAAATGGATAACTAAGTAAGATATATGATGCAAATACTAGACATAGAGGAGGGTACAATATTGCTTCGACAAAAGGATAAATTTGATCTAGTGAGATAGGAAATATACAAAGTGATGAATCCTCAAGTAAAGATAAATTAGAGGAAGCATGGATTCCATAAGTGAAAGTGGAACATGATTGAAAAGATGAATTATTGAACCTATTTGAAGGCAAAACACATGCACATATAAAATCAAAAGTATACATATGGGATATGTTAACCTTGATAAGGATAGAAGAATTTGTGAGGAATTAAATTTATAATTGTGTGGTTCTAGATAATTGACATAAAAAATGTTATCAAATGGAAACATAAAGCTTGTATAAAATACATTAGTCAATAAAGTAATGATGAATCTAATTATCAAGATGAGTATAATATGAGGGAAAGAGAGTTTTATAACTAGTGTGATGTTACTGGTCACTAACCTAACTATGAATACACAATCAACTCTAATTCAAGGAGGTTTGGGTCATATGGTGACAAGAATAGTGGTGAGTGTGGGAACACCATAAGGAAGGAGTAATGCACTAGCATAAACTTGGTTCACGTCACTTAAAAACTTTTTTTATGAGATGTCATTGAAATTACAAGAGTAAAATGATATAAAATATTCACCATACCACATTCATAAGTGTGATATTATGTGGCGTGTGAAGGGGATAATTTGTCTAGAAATAAATGTAGCTAGTTTTTAATTGGATTATGTGACAAAGCACACACATGGTATATGAAGTATGATCCTAATTAGTTTTTTGTAGATTTCAATACGTTGAAGGACAAATTTTGGAATGAATTTAATATTTAAAAAATGGATAAATAGAGCATTTTTTGTCTAAAGGAGATTGATAAAGACTCTTAGAGAGAGTATGTCCAAATGATGCATGTTTCAAAACTCTATTATTTAAAAATTCCCATGAGATACACCCATTGCAACAAGTGTAATGGTTTTTTGGTAGATTGTTGACACAATTTTGGAGGAATTTGGCCATGACTACCTACATAATTGTGTGATAGGTATTATGGGTTGATTTAGGTTAGAAGTAGTAGGAAGGTTGGACATGAGCATTAGTCTAATTTTTGAAGCACATATAGAAAACATGGTGACTCATTTATAGACATTGACATTACAATTTGCATGAGAGAAAATAAAATGATTTTGGTTTATTAATTATGAGATAAAGGGTCACACCAAGAATGAATACAAGGTAATACATGTACAATAAATGAATTCTACTTGTGAAGTATGCAATCAATCATATGAAACTAAAGTGTTTCAACTACTAAACCATGAAAAGTAGTTGAAAATGTCATGTTGGTGAAATATTCATGAGACCAACATGCATGAAACCATTCATGAGATACATAAGTTAATGGAAATGGGTCTAAGACAATCCACCATAACACATGCATAGAATTTGCAAAATCAGGCCCGTAATATAAACCAAGGGGGGTGAAACCAACCTCACATGGGCAAGGTCAAAATAAATGAGGATATGGAAAAAATAATAAAAGATAAGTTCCATACCAATTATTATATTATAATTTATGAGGTTATAACCAAGTATAAGGTGGTTATAATAGTGGTAGATCATTTGGATGGAAGGGAGTTTGATGATCATTAGGAGATTGGTTCACCAGAACATGTTTTAAGTGTGGTGTTATTGATCATTCTCATATTTAGTTCTGAAATTTCCCAACATGTACACATTAAAATGAGGGGCATAGCATGAATGAATACATAGACTTGACTTATAAAATTATGTAAAAGGATAAGGAAAAGTAAGAAGAGATGATAAGGGTTGCACAAAATAAGTGAAAATAAATCCATCAGAGTGGGAGAAGGGGAAAGGGGAGACGGGGTTAAGGGTGACTTATGTAAATATCTTAACAAGGATTAGGGCACAAACTTAACCTAATTATATGCCCATAAAATATAAAAAGATAGTTATGGACAATCTAAGTTGAAATTTTCAAACTATCCAAATGCACCACTCCATAAATTGACGTTAAGCCACAAAAACATCTAATGGATAATCTTGATAGTTAGGTTCAAATGATGAAGTGTACATAGTATCAAGGAGATTTAAAGAGAGGGATATAGTTCAAGAGAGATAAAATAATTGGCTGAAATTTTCTCCTTCTTCATGCATGGTATATTTCCTTTGTTGAGGGTGTGTCTTATGTGAATTATGGAATAAGTCCCTAAACATATTAAAATACATGACAAGGAGTTGATAATTTATACTAATATTAATGACTGAGAACTTGTAAACATAATTATATAAATAAGGGAAGAGATTAATATTTTGATTAAGGATACATGGAGAAAATGGGGGGACAAAAGTTAGTCACATACATGAATTTATTATTCATTTAGAATAAGACACACTCTAAACTAATTGGGGTATTGATAAGTGCAACTAAACATTAACAGTACTAAATTCACAACATATTTAAAATTTATTGAGCCATTAGAAGCTTCTAATTAACAATAAATAATTGGTAGACCATGGTTTTATGAGAACCACATGGACATGCACTTTAACAAATGTTATATGAGTTTCAAAAAACAAGAAAAACAAGTGGTTATACCATTGGATAATGAGCATGGGCCAATATATGTAGAGAATGTTCATATTGATGCAGAAACCAACAACATATATAATATCATTATGTAAGGAAAATAATACCTATATATAGATGTTGATGAGAGACTTGGTAGAGTGGGACATCTATTTCAAATAACACATGTGATAGGAGGATGGATGAATCATATGTACTCATAATGTAGGCAAATAAAATCAAGGTACAACTTAAATATAAATTAAAATTAAAAAACAAACAAGAGATAGGCACAAAAAGAAATAGATATGATTGTATTAATTCCAAAAATTATTACAAAAACTTATGTTTTATACTTATAATTTATTTTTCTTGTTCTCATAGGTTGTTTCTCTAATTTTTGTAGACTATTACTATGTATACAAATATTACATACTCTATTTTGAATATTTATTATCTTCTATTATGCACCTATATCTATTAACGTAATATGTTATTCTATTAGAATAATGTCATTCCCTAAAATCACCTTCAACTATGTTTTTTTTACAGTCTGTTTTGCTCCTACATTCACATACTATATTGTTGCATTCAATTTTTTCAACCACTCTAAGTGTTGTCAATTCAAGTTTAAAAATTATAATCTAATTGGTTGTGTTCCTATTAGGAATTAATGGTTTTGGGTGGATTTATCTATTGAAATTTTCTAGATCCCAAAAGAGGTTAAAAACTAACATAGTATATGGTAATTAATGCATATTTGTCAAGATTATAATTTCAACACTCCACTTTAATCTTGACCTTTTTTCCATGCTCCGTAGAATGTTTTTCAACCATTAAATCATATTGGAAGTTTCTTATTAACTATTTGTGTGCTTCTGAATTTTTATTGTTCATTTTCAAAGCTAGTATGTGCATCTATTTAGCCAACTTATCCATCTCCAAATCTAAACTGTGCATCTCTAAATCTAAATTGTGCATCTCTAGAGCTAGCCTATACATCATTAAGGCAATGATAAGTAATTTCAGATCTAATATATGAACCTATAGATCCATTTGTGTTGCATTTATGACCCCTGATCTCTCTCTTAAATGCACAAAACTATGTTTTGATAAGGGCTTAGTAAATATGTTAGTGATATATTGCTTATATATGCAAAACTAAATCTCAATATCTCCATGTTCTACTAGCTACCTTATGAAATGATGACACATAAATATTTTCTATCTGTATTGGAAAACTATATTCTTCATTATGGTTATTAAGGATACAATGCCATAATATATTGTTGTAAAATATCCTTATTCTTCATTCAATCCAATTAAGATTCTATTGAGCCAAATATCTTTACATGCAATTAAATTTACTACTTGATATAATTTTATTCTATTCTGGAGAGAGAAAATATGGGTTATTTATAGGATGCCGATGAAATGGCTCCCAAACCCATGTGTAACACATTTGGATGTGTTTTTCCTATCGTCTACACTAACTTATGAATCATTTTTAGTATAGCCAACCAACTCAAATTCACTCGATCTAGTATATAAGATGTCATAGTTTTCTATTCCAATGACATATCTCAAGACTATATTTCCTACTTTCTAGTGTGCATCCTTATGTGTCTTTATAAATATGGAAATCAAAATTACTATGTATATTATGTCATGCCTATAAGATGTCATGTCATTAGACTTAAAACCATTCTCTTGTCTAAGGTTGGATTTACTTCATTACTATACTCTTATTTACTCAATTTATAACTTGTCAGTTGTTGGTGTAAGTGCAGGCTTGTTGTTCAACATTATGAACCTCTTCAAGATTTATGTGCCATAATTGGATTGAGTGATGAATATGCCATGATCCATTTTTTTTAACTCTTATACCAAGGAAACACTTTAACAAACCTAAGTCTTTCATTTAAAATTCTTTTTTCATCACTTTTATGAATTAAACAATGAATAGATCACTATTTCCTATAAAAATCAGATCATTATTTCCTATAAAAATCAGATCATTATTTCCTATAAAAATCAGATCATCTACATATAGTACAACAATCAAAATCTTGCCATGGCTTGTCTTGATGTGAAGTGTGGGCTCATTAATAATTTTTTTAAGCCATTTCTAATCAATTATGTTTTATCATGACCTAATGGATTGATTAAGCCTTGGACTAATTTATTCATCCTATACACCTTGTATTCTTAACTTAGGACTCCATATCTAGGTGGTTGATCAACATGTATCTCTTCTTTTAGCACTCCATTTAGGAAGGCAAACTTCACATACATTCGATATAGCTTCCACTTATCTTGGGAAATTATTTCTAAGATAACTCACATGGTTTCCATTATTACAAAGGGAACATATGTCTCATCATAAAATCTTCTAGGTTATTGTTTCTATCCCTTAACAACAAGCCTTGATTTATGCCTCTCAATTTGCCCTTCTACAGTGTTATTTTTCTTATAGACCCACTTATTTTTTACCCTTGGGTATTAAAATATCTCCAATGTTTTATTATTTATATTGCATCTATTTACTCATCCATGGCCTTAGATCATTTCTCTTCTTTCACTACTTCAAAACATGAAAGAATACTTGATAGAATAAAGTAAAGTTAATATTTTCATCAAGATCATCATACCTTCTATTATCATAAATATCCCTCAATTTCCTTGTCTTTCCTATCATTAGATAAGAGAGGGTTAATTTGAACTACTATTAGAACTACTTGACTAAGGAGTATGTTATGAAATTGATGTATATGAAAGTGATACCAAAGGTTCACCTTATTGATTTATGACTAGTTCATATTGACTACCAGAAGTTATCTCTTCATTTATATCTTCTACATCATCCATGGGTATTGTTATTGAGATACCTGAGGAAGTGTCAACAAGAACCCCATGATTCATTATCCATGAATTAAATATCCCTTTTATTAAAATATTCTTGTTAATAGGGTTGTATAATCTATATGCTTTATAATATTCACTATAACTAATAAAGTTTCACTTTTCTTGTTTATCATCAAATTTTAACTTCTTATTGTTTGGCACAAATATATATACCACACACCTAAATGTTCTGAGGTGATCCACACTATATTTTTTGTTTGTCCATACTTCTTGTGGAGTCTTGTCTAATATGTCCTCTATGGGACATATGTTTAAAAAGTATATTTTTGTTTCTATATAACATCACCCAAAAATTGATTTGAAATTCCCTTGGATTTCAACATGCTTGCATATATCTCCTGGATGGTTCTATTCTTCTTTTCATCCTATATATATATTCAACATGCTTACATATATCTCCTGGATGGTTCTATTCTTCTTTTCATCCAGGAGTATACTTGGTAGTTAAATATTTTTTAATGACTTCATTCTTGTAAAAATATAAAATTTATTTAGAGACATTCTTTCCCCCTCTATTTGTTCTCAGGATCTTGATGAAGTGTCCACTTTATTTCTTAAGCAACATTGTGAACCCCTTGAATTTATTGAAAGTTTTAGATTTATGTTTTAATCAATAAATCCAAGTATTCCTATTGTAATCATATGTGAAGGTCAATAATTATTCATTTTTATAATGGGTGGGAGTTTTCATCAGGACACATAACTCTGAATGCATCAAATATAATAGTGATTTTTCCCTCGTAGACAACCCTGATTGAAATGGTTGCTTATGTTATTTTTATAAGATGTATGCCTCACATTTTATATTAGGTTCTACTACCATTGGTATCCCATAACCATATATTCATTAGATAAGATATTTAATGTAGAATAACTTAAATTCCCATACCTTAAATGTTAAAATATGGATGGGTCTCTGATGACTGTCTTGAAGGTTGTCTATTGTAGTAGTGTTGTACTCTTCTTGTGCTTAGGAGGAGCTAAAAAATGTGTAGAGAAACTAATTTGCATCTTAAGGGGACACGTGTTTTTTTAATTTAAATTGTATCTTTCTTATTCTTGTTCCAATTCTTGTCAAAGATTGTGTGATCTCTATTCTTTATCAAGACTCCAAATCCTTTTTTGAATAGCTATCCAATACTCAAAATATTATGTTTTAGATTTGGAACATATTAGATGTCATGTATTTCTCTTCTTTAAAATTGTTTGGTGTAAATGATGATAGTCTCTCTAGCCACAAGTAGAACTTATTCGTTATTCCCCATCTTAATATGAGATTTAATATTCTTTTAATTTAAGTAAAATAATTTTTCATTACCACCCATGTGGTTACTATAAGCATAGTCCTAATGTGAAACCTCAGTGTTACTCTACTTATCAATGATACACACAATGAACATGTTTGGTAAATGTTAATATTTATTTACCTTGTCATTAGATACATTATCACTTTACATTGACTATTCATGCTTACTCTTTTAGCATTCACTATAAAATTGACCATACTTGTGATAAATTAGCACTAGACATTGATTTTATCATGCCTTTGGTTTAAGGTATTTCTCATCTTCTTGTCTTGGGAGTTTGATTGTGACTTTATTGATCCTTCTTGGATGTTTGATATTACTGTGATAGAGTATATTCTTCCTCTTCCTCTACCTCTAAAACATCTTCCTCCCCATAAATCTCATATTTGTCTAAGATTTGAAAGCTTGTTTTAAGGAAAGACAAGTAGATCTATTCAGCCACTACCCAATGGTTTCTAGTGAACCCATCAAATCATCTATTGTCATATTTGAAATGTCCATATCCTCTTTAATTGTAATGATAATCAGGTCAAATATTAAGGGTAAACTCCTAAGTATCTCATCATCAACCCTTTGATAGTATATAGCTTTTCCATTAATCATTAACTGAGTTGTTGAGATAGAAACTCTTGTGTGTAAATATGAAATATACTTTCCATCATTCATTTGAAGGTTTTCAAGCTCTCTCCTAAGCAATTGGAGTTTAACTAACCTTACCTTGTCAATTCCTTTATATAAATTTTGAATAATTTCTCGTGCCTCCTTTGAGTAATCAGTTGATGTTATTCTCAGGTATATGACTCTTGCCATTTTTGTCTCAATCAAATTTAGGTATTTTACATTCTTCCACATGGTCTCCTTTGGCTAGGTATTGTGGGCATTTATTAATTCAATGTAAGAATCTTGGTCAGTCATATTTGTGAATCCAATGACCAATAAAACCCACAAGTCATTTACAATGATTATAGTCTTAATGAACACAAAAACTATCAAGATCAAGAAAGGAGGCAAGAAGATCACCCAAGAGTAAATCTAGTTGAGGCTGAAATAGAAGATTAGAATACTAATTTTGTACTAGCAGATGTTGGAGAGAATATCATGATGAGAAGAACCATGATCACTCCAAGGAAGGAAAAAGTGCATGATAAATAAGGTTGGCCTATTTGTTCTACATCAGATCTTCATCTTCTTAGCCTAGACATCATATTTTTTTCCATAAAATATTGATGGGTGCTACCAAATTTTATTGTTTATTCCATCCATGTTAGGTATTTGTGGAAACTCTTAAAACCCAATAAAATATTGATCTTTGTCTTTGATACTAATTTTTAGAGAAATAAAAACAAAATACAACTCAAATAAAAATAATAAGAAATAAACACCCATAAATAAATATGATTTTATTGATTCTAAAAACTACTACAAAAAATTATGTTATGTACTTATAATCTATTATTTTATTCTCATGGGTCATTGCTCTATATTCTATATATTTGTAATGTGTATCCAACTCTTATAGACTCTATTTTGTAGTTTTATTATTGTTTATTTGCACCTATATCTACTACTGCAATATTTTCTTCAGTCAAATTGTTGATATAATATGAAATTACCTTCAACTATGTTATTGCACACTCCTATGTTTTGCTCTTGCATTCACATACTATGCTATTGTATTCATGTTTTCCCATTCTAAGTGTTATCAATTCAAGTTAAAAAACTATAATCTAATTGGTGATTTTCCTATTAAGCATTAATTTTTTTTGGTTGATTTAGTTATTCAAGGTTTCCAAATCCCAAAATAAATAAATAAATTGACATGGTAAATGGTAATTAATTCTTATATGTCAAGATTATAATTTCAATAAATAAATGGATTTAAGAGTACATGAGTCTAAAATAAATATTTATAGTTAATTAAGTGTGGACTAATATGATGTATCAAAAAAAAAGGGGGGCCCATATGGTAAAATTAAAGACTAGGAAGTGGGTTATATGCATGCATAAGAGGTATTTTGAATTATTAAAGTGAAATGATATCACAAGGATAGAGTCCAAGGGTGAGAATTGAGATTCTTAGGGTTTATGAGACTATGAACCAAGTTAAATTATGTGTATAAGGTTTATAATCATGGGTAAGATTAACCAAAAAAATATAGAATAAAAGATTAAATGAATTCAGACTCAGGAGATACAAAAAAAACAAAAATGGACAAGGTGGATTTGGTTTCACCAAGTATGGTTATAAATATACATGGTATGGATCTAGATAAAGACATGGATATATGCAAGTAATCGTCACAACATAACGGTACAAAATAATATGAAGGTATTGTACTTGTAAAATTCAAACATTAAAATATCAAAGTTACATAGAAGAAGCAAGAGGTTCAGTTAGAGTTTAGAGAATGGAAGTGCCCATTAAGGATGATTAAAAAAAATAGATATATTCCTCAAATAAGACCAAGAGGAAAATGAATTAAATAAGATATAATCATGATGAATAAGGTTTTTTTTGGCACTAAGAATAAATAGTAGGATCATTTGGCATGGATTGCCATGCTAGAAATGACACCCATTTTCTTCCCTTCTAACTCTATGTTAACACTCCCTCAGTACCTTGGCCTTAAACATTGTTATTTACTTAACTAGTTGTTGTTTACATTAACTTTTTTTTCACTTAATCATGGTTTTTTGGTCCCCACTAGTGTGATAACAAGATAATTTTAATATTAAATCAAAAGTGAATTTCAGTTTTCATTATTTTAAAAACACTCATCGCTTCACAATATTTCCAAAACCTCCCCTTCACAAGCTCATTTTCCCTTATCCTCTTCATCACCATGACTAGATAAAGGGTCAGGGACCTTTATGTTCTTTTTTAAAATCCCACCATTGAGGTCTTCTATGTACCATTGAGACTCTACATATCCTATGGAGAATATGGAAATTTCAACCAAGGACAAACAAATGGCATTATAAATGGTAGAAGAATTATTGTCCACCAGTTAAGTTATCTCACCTTATATTCATATGGTTTTAATTGTGTGCCATTCTAATATGTGAAAAATATTTATGATAATGGCATATTGGTTTAATTTATATAATACTTTTGGATATATTTTGTGTTGATATAATCATCCATGCAATGCATAATCATTAGATGCATTATTGAATATCCATCCCTTGAGCATGATATCAGTTTGGGATGGTTTTATGCTAATTGTATTACTCACTATACTTAAATTAATTAATGATTACTTAGGGCATAATCATTATTTAAAGCATAATCATTATCTATAATGTTGAACACCTAACCCTTGAGCATAGTATCAATTTGGGTTTGTTTTATGTTAACTATATTATTTATTACTTGAAGGAATTAATGATTAATTAGGTAATAATCATTCATTCAATACATAATCATTTTTTACATTGTTTAATAACCATCCCTTTAGCATAATATTAGTTTGGGTTTATTTTATGTTGATTGTATTCTTGCCTACTTAAAGTAATTAATGATTACTTATGAAATAATCATTCCTTAAATGCATATCATTACTTGCATTAAAGTAATGAATGATTAGTTAAGGAATAATCATCAGTTCAATGCATAATCATTATCTACATTAAAGTAGCTAATGACTAGTTAGGGCATAATCATTCATTCAAAGCATATTTTATTGACTAATTGTGTAATTAATATATGTTTTAACATATAATTTAGTGAACACATATGAATTAAATGCATAATAATTATTGGATATGATACATATAAAAGAATTATTATCAATAATCATTTCACCTTTGAGGAGGGTGTTCAAGCCTCTTCACTTAAGTTATAGCTTGGGAACTCTTCAAAGTTTGTGGGTGACCTTATAGCTGAAGATGAGCTCTAGATATGGATATATCCCTTGATGCATCACTTAGGAAATATCACTAAATCTACTAAATTTCAAGGAAAAAGGGAGATAGAGCTGAAAGCAAACTAAACTAAAGAGGTGATGTGCCAAATTTGTTGGCCACTACCACATATTTGAAGATGCATATCAATCATGAAGCTGACCCAATCATACATTACTCCTAATCTACTTATATTACATCAATATTTCAAAATGAAGGTGGTAGATGATGATTAGGTAAGGAGGGATGATTTTCAAGAGGTATAAAAGACACTAATGAAATATTGACTAACTTAACCTTCACAAGACTATTTAAACACTCCATATGACCTATAATCATGAGTTTCGATTGCATATAGGTGAGATAATGATACAACATGTCAAGGAGAACTAAATCAAAACTAGACAAGATCAATCATTCATGT
Source organism: Torreya grandis (assembly GCA_037957365.1). Taxonomy (NCBI): domain Eukaryota; kingdom Viridiplantae; phylum Streptophyta; class Pinopsida; order Cupressales; family Taxaceae; genus Torreya; species Torreya grandis. Next base: position 2,324,296 of record JARHVA010000266.1, read on the forward strand.
ACAAACACTATAACATAGTGATAAGATAAGATAAGATAAAACCAAATTTTCTATTACTTCAATAGCTTACAAAAGGATTATTCACCATACTAAAGTGGAAGATCCATTACAATGCTAAAATTAGGTATACATATAGGAGAAGGAAGAAGAGAGAAATAGAGAAGATAGGTGTAAAGATCCAATTATGGATTATAATCACTCATTAAATAAGTTACAAGAAATATAAACTACTAAAGGATAGTTATGATGTCTATTTTCAACATGTGTGCACTCCATTTGATGACAATCATCTCAAGGTAGTGTAGGAGTTACGTTTGGATTGATGACTCATCTTTGAGCACTTGAAACTACCCCTTGGAGTGATTATAAGATGACCAGTAATATTATTGTATTATAACTACCTTGGACACCTATTTAACATCCACATTCAATCATATTTCCACTTCTATTCTAAAATTTCCTTCATCATTCTCACATTTGCTCTCTTGGAGGTTTATTCCTTCTAACCCTATTTTGATAGAAATATATTTGTTTTGAGTGAAATACAAGGATTTTACAAATATTAAATGAATATTTTAGTACTCTTTATCCCCTTTTATATTCATACAAATGTTTATATTTCAACTCTTAATAGAGACCCACTTTCTTAACACCCACCTTTCCCAATTAGGCCTTAAGCAAGCCTATAGTCCTATAGAATGTACAAATACATACATTACTACACCAAAACCTCAAAAAAATTATCTATCACATGAAATTATGTAATTTTTAAAATTTACTTTCAATTTCATGTTTTATAATTCAACTTATGCATATTGCAAGTTTTCTAGCCCTAGTTGGTCAGGGACATAGGCCTGAGTAGGCTAAGAGCAGAGAAAATTGCATGGAGAGAGTTTTAGGTATTTTCAAGGAAAACCAAGACCTATATTAGGTCTAACAAATCTTATTTAAACTCCTTAAACCATAATTTTTTCTTTATTAACCTTAATAAGCTCTCATCAAGAAAAAAATGTTGAATTATGTGCATTAAACAGATTGTATTCATGATTATAAGTTTCCTTTGTTATTTTTCCATCAATATCTGATCATATCAAATACAAATTTGGATTATCATGACTTAAATACAAACAATTTCCCATATAAACCTCTAATATAAATTCCAACTTTGCATATTCTTTAATTCTTGAAGGTGAGCTTTGATTTTCTAATAGGCCTGTAAGTGCCCTTTAGGCCTAAGACCTATTTCAAACATGGTTATTGAATTAGTTCATCTACTCTTCATGACATTAAATTTTATTTATGATAGTATTAGGTTAGAATTATTTGGTTTATTTATCCTTATCCATGGAAAAAAACCCATTACCTATATTGTAAAACTCATATTCAGGCCATTCTTGGAGGACTGTGTTTCAATCATGCACAACCTTCCAACCATCTGAACTATTTACCTATTTTCATATATTTATATTCATTTGAGAAATTTTTATATTTTTAGACACCTTTATCAACATCATCCATGATAAACATGGCTTTTCCAATCTCAAATTTTGTAAGAAAATGCAATTTCTCCATGTTGTGTATAGTTGTAGGTGCACATTTTAGTCTTCTTGACCGAGTTTATATTTGGAATAAATTAACTTGAGATGATGTTGGATTTATAATGATTCCAATACTAATATTTATTTTTATTTTCATCCTTAAATATTATAAAAACCTCCTTAACCTTTTGATTCAATCAAAATCCACATTTATTCTCCATTTATCTACATAAGCATGTAGGTCTTCTTGAAGGTTTGTATAGTCAAATAGACAAGAAGCTCAAGAGAACTATAACTGGTCATTTGTTGTGACTAAGTTAACTCCATATTCATATTCATATTAATTTTAAATTAAAAAATCCCAAACATTTTATGACCCTCTACCTAGGCTCTCGTCACCCTATAGAAGTCTTCATATCTTATCTTGCCTCAATATTTGCATGTTTTCCTCAAACCTAAAGGTAGGAACATAGGTGATTAGTATACATACAGTCCACATGATGCTCAATACTTAAATATTTTCACATTATTAACTATCCTTAATGGGTTTAATCCACTTTAATAAGTTTCTCAAACTCATTTACACCTACAAACTTTGGCATTTTGTGCTTACCATACAGACAAACTTATGAGTGATTGGTTTAAGCTCATATCTCCCACTATTTTCATCACATTACTAATAATAATTATTTTTATGATATAATATAGACATTTCAAGGTTAATTTCACTCAATCATCAACATAAATTAACCCCAAATGTCTTAGAAAACTTGTTTATTGATCATAGGCTTGTGTTCACTCTTCCATACCTATAGATGTGTTTATTCATAATATGTTATTTATCCTTGATTATTGGTTCCTTCCACTTTAATATATTTATATAAGGTATGAGAGGTTGGTGGATGATGTTTAAATACTTCTGAATACAATAAACATGCAAAATCAAGAAAACCTTGCCTACCATCTTCACAAACCAACAAACAGAGAACATTTCTTGCCACCACACTACTCAAATGTACCAAATAAGTTAAGGAGATGATTTTTTTATATCAATTATATATTTAAATACTTAAAAAATCATTTTTTATGATCAACAATCTCCAAAATTCCTTTAAATTGATTGAAACTGAGCTAGGGGTTTTAGGAGGGTTTTATAGCACTTTTATTTTTAATGATGGGTCATAAAATTAAGTTTTATAACCTAAAAATAATGCATGGAATTTCAAGGGGATATACCCCCCTATATTCCAATAATATTATTTGAGCCAACTCATTTTATCCTTCATGAACCAAGCATTTGAAAATAATGCTCACTAGCTTACAAATAGCTCAGAGAAATGGAAGAGATTTTTACCTTTTTTTAACTTGTTACACACCCCTGAGCATGGATATGACCTATAGGGGGTTATATTATGATTTTAAAGTTATTCATCACATAATTATATGATCCTATTTATTTTAGATGCTTAGTTTCACCATAAAAGCTACCAAAAGTCATTAAAATCTCTCTTATTGACTATGGTCTTCTGTTGTAGCTTCTTTCAAAACTGAAGTGGAGATGTTCTTTCCTTGTATAAAGATAAAATAATGTACCAATACTTCATTTATAAATTAATATTACTATGATACATGCATCATGATATATTTTAGGGTCTAACATAGTGCAT
>JARHVA010000266.1:2330000-2340000 GCA_037957365.1 Torreya grandis
ACATCTTTTACAATATTTGTTTGACATTCTTTCCAAAAAGGAGTGTGTGTGTGTGTGTGTGTGTGTGTAACTCATATAATACCCTTTACATTATATATATCATTCTTGGATATACTATATATAAAAGAATTTGAAATCTATATATTTATATTCTATATTTACACTATAAAGGATATTAAATGTTTGAAGTTTTTACCCATACTCTATTCACACTATTGTTAATCTCTCTACATAAAGGAAAGGAACCAAACCATCATTATGCATAATGGTCTATTGTTATTCATTATCAATACTAAGTAGTATCTTGAGAATTTAGGATACCCTTCACATAAACACTAAAATAATCATTCTTGATACATAAAGGATATGAACCAATGAACCATTAGTCTATATAATGGTCTATTGTTGTTCATTATCAATATTAAATATTTTGAATCATGAAAGGCCTTAACTAGCTTATGTATTCACATTTTATGGCTGGGCTAATGTCAATTATCAATATGTTAAGTAAAATAACAATTGTTTCATTGGTTCATTTCCTTTATTTAGTAAGATGGATAATAGTAGACCATTACAAATAATGTACAGGGTATCATACATACAATAAATATGTAAGGCATTCTATAGATTGTAATAAGAGAGACAATAGTAGACCATTATACAGAATGTAAAGGTTGTTATACATATAATAAAGATGCAGGGCTTTATAAATAATATAAGATGTAAAAAATTAGATCATTATACAAACTAATGGTTCATATCAAATAAACATAAACAAGACATAAATGTTTCCCATAATCCTATAAAAAAAGGAATACATTTACCTAAACACTCTTTATAAAAGTATGACTCTACCCCACCTATTATTATTTTCTTTAAGTAGTCATGAATAAAGTAGATGGACTTTAATGGTCCTTTTATTATGAAATTGATTGATTTATCAACAAAATGAACACAATAAGTGTTTCACAAGACCACAAGAAACATTTATACTGAGTACTAAGTTAAGATAAACATAACATTGAGAGAAACATAATACTAAGTTATCCACCACTTATTTCAGTCTTTTCATTAGCAATAAGAAATAAAAAATTAGAAACATCCATTCATATCACCATTTAAGGATATAATTATAACCATCTTCAATGTGACCTCAGTCACAAACTATAGATGCACGTTTAAGTATAGAATGGGGTAAGATACTAAAATCATTCCCAAACCAACATACCATCAAGTTCAAGTAGTCAATAATATAATTAATGGGTTCACATTATCCTCATATTATTAACTTGTTTGAGTTATCAACAAAAATTAATATAATTTTAGTGTTTTACAAGGCCATGCCAATCATTTTCCTTAACCATTGTTGTTTACCTTAACCATTGTTATTTTATTTGAAATGTTATTATTATTTGTTATCCTAGACATGAGCATTGGATGTTAGCTTATTTGGTCCCCCCAACACATCAATCATAAATGTGAATTCTATTATTAGTTAAGCTTGTCCTTTCTATAATATATGTAGAGATAAGTTATATAATTAGATCATTTAACATATTATCCTATAGGGAATGGGGCATTTATCTAATGCAATGAGATCCAAATTAACCACACATAAGATAAGGTATAATTAATTCAATTCCTTGTTCCCTATTGTTGATTGTGATAGGGTAACGGGTCATGAACTCCTATAGACATCAAAATAGAACATCCCAAATGGCATGCAAGTAAATTTTCTTAATTTTAAATTTTAGATATATGGACCAATTAGGGGTCAACATATAGTGTGGTGGTCCATGCCAAATATACTAAATGGCTATGCTTATTTAGAGAGTCTTATCTTATAAACAAAGTCTAGCCTTATGTTCTAAAGAAAGTATGTCATATAATGTTGTATTTTTTATTATTTATATTGTAAATAAATAAAATTTATGGCATGTTAGTAGACATAGTAACTAATGTGGATGTAGAGGACAAATTATTAGATCATAAATTGTTTAGGTTGGATAAATTTTTAGATCTTCCACTATGAGCATAGCTAGGTAGTTTATTTATCATGGGTTATCATGCATGAAGTTAACCTCCACATTCCCTATCATTACTTTATCCACTGATGCTTCATCTATTTCATTATCCAATTATCTAAATGAAAACATTATCTTATATTAAGGGGCATGAGATTTGAGAATGATATAATATTTTATTTATTATTAATCCATCACTTGTATTAGCATATTATCCCTTTCTCAATAGACCTCACTTATTACATACTTGGTTTTATGATCATGTTGAATGTACCAAATAGTTATACTGAGAATGAAGGATGTAAGAAGTGGGGCCCATCATTGAAGGGATAATGAGATAATGAAATGGACATATGGGAGGGTAGATGGAGTATTTAGTAGGCATGTGTAGGTCAGATGTTAACATGACTTGTATAGTAAAATGCCTCTTAAAGTATATTCCTCAATTTCACACTTATTTAATTAGGTAATGGCAAACAAGCTCTTGTGCAGGTAGAAAATGAATATTGTAATGGAAAAGGAAAACTATTATACTCTTCAAATAAGGGAAGGGTGTGTAAGTAGTAAGTTAGCATTCAATAGATATTAACATTTTATTGGGTGGAGGGGATGGAAGATAAAGTATCCAACGTGAACATGTAGTATAATTATCAATGTGATATCTATGTGCCTATCAAATACTCTAAGGGTATATGGAGTATCCACCATAAACATAGAGGTCATCTATCATCATGACCTCCACATGCTTATTGTCATTTTCCTTAACTATTTTCCTTTAATTTAATTTTTGTTATTTTCCTTGATGCATTGGTAATAGACATTATCCCAATGATGAGTGTTAAAATTTGATAAATTTAGTGGTCCCAACAAACACATCAACTAGAAATGCAAATGCTTTTACTAGTGAAGACACTCCAAGGGTAGATAAAGTATCTGGTAGGATCATGTAAGTAACATATTAGCATGACCTCCACATGTTTTTTGGATACTACAAGGGTCAATATAATATCCAATATGCATGTACGATAATCTATAAATGTGACTTCTATATGTATATTAGATAATTTGATGGTAGACAAAGTATCCAAAAAGCACACAAAGGTCAAAAGTTAGTGTAACTTCCATGTGCCTATTTTATATTTTAAGGGTAGATAGAGTATCCAATAGGCACATGTAGGTAAACTATCAATGTCACCTCCATGAGAATAATAGATGATTTGAGGATTCCTTTCCTCCATCCATTTTTTTAGCCCATTAACCCTCTAATGATGGGTACCACATCTTACATCCATAATTTTGATTGTAATTATCAAGTATACTCAATGTGATAATCATGGTTTTGGAAAAAACATGTGGTTAATGTAAACAATAATTACTAAGATAAAATATAATAGTTGATCCCAATTCATTTGGGTCAAATTTATGTAGAATTGGATGTCACTAGCTGGGGTTCAATGTTCAACATGAGGTTAGTGAGGGACATCAACAAAGAGATAATAGGGTAATGAAGGTTAAGGTAATATGATGCAAGCATATCCTATAAGGACCCCAAAGTTGACTTATTTTTGTCTTAAAGTAGTTTTAGATTAAGGTAAAAATAGGTTTTGAAGGGACCTCGAAACCCTGAAACATAGAAAGATGAAACAGTTACGACCACAGGCAAAACCTTAAACCTACTTCAAAGAAGTATCAAAATCAAGTTTTACATGGGCCTGAAACCACCAGAAAAGAAAACCAAAAGACAAACCCCAAGTTTTACAGAGACCTGGCAATTCCATTGTCAAAAGATTATAAAAAACTAGGAAACAGGACCAGATATCACAACCATCTAAAAGAACTAGGAACTATTCTTCTAGTTCCAAAATCATCTTCACTACTTCCTTACCTTTCACAGTAGTGTCCTGAATGGCAGTAGCCACCGACTTGGCTCCCTCTTGCATTGCTTTCTTTCTTGAGCTCTGTCTAGTCCTCTTGCTAGGCCCCTCCAAGGATTTGATTTCCTCATTAGCTCTTTTTCCAATATTAACAGCGGTTGCACATATGTTAGATGTAACCTCCTCCATCTTCATTCTGATTTATTTTATGAGTTACCTTAGGTTGTTCTCATAGTCTTTGAGTTTGATGGGAATATCTCTCATCTATTTTTCCATGTTATTTATTTTGTTCCAAACTGCCTTATGGTTTCCTTCCATTATTTCCATTTTCTTTTTGAGTTCCATTATCTCCTTATACATCCATGAATCGAGTTAAAGGATAGCATTTGCCTTGAAATTGACCCATCTCATAGGTGTGTGCCTTTCATCATTCTGCCTTTTATCACTCCAATCTTTTGTGTTTTTATTAGGACTATTTCTAGCTTCTTCAATGTGATCCTTCCTTTCCCTTTGATTCTGATCCTTAGTTTCGGCTTGAACTCCCAAATCCACTTCTTAGTTGTAAGCCTAAACTATATTTTCCCTCTCATTAATCGAAATAGGGTCCTCAAAAGGATCATCCAAAACTTTATCATCCTCAAACACTTGCTCGTTTTCCTCAGAGTCATGGTTACTATTTTCAAAATTTTCCTCTATATTGACTCCTCCTTTCTCACTCTTCTCTTGAACTTCTTCTTCCTCACTGGAACTTGATTTCATGCTTTTAGTTCCTCTCTCTTCCTCCAAACTCTCCTCCCTAGAATTATCAGTACTCTCCCACTCTATTTCCTCGTCAACATTCTGATTATTGACACTAGGGGTCTTGAATTTAGCTTTTTCTTTCCCTTTTACAGTTTCGCTCTTGTTACTCCGTAAATCCTTACTTTTCCCAAAATAAGGGTTCATAACAATGGCCTTGTTCTTGCAATAACCTTCAATTAGTAAAATTAATCCCTCATGCAAAATAGGATGTGTTTCCTTCTTCCTATGAGCAAACAAACTTTGGATCAAAGAAAAACGCAAATAGAAGGGAAAGGAAATTCTTACTTTGTGTCTAAAGTGATTTAGGAAGACAAAATGAAATTTGTGGACTCTTTTGCTTCTTCCATCGAGTATGAAATACTCATGAATACATCATAAGACATCCCTCCAAATACCCTTAATCTGCTCCAATTCAAAGAAGTCTCCATCTTCTCCAACTGCTGCTCCTCTACATCCATCTTAGGGAATTTGCAGGCCTCATTTGAAATGTTGGTTTGCTTGGAGAATTTTATTCCTTCCGTAGGAAGCCCCGTGACCTCTGCTATAAAATCCTTAGTTAGATTCACTGTGATGCCATGCAGGGTGACCCTATCATCAATCCAGTTTTTGAAAAAAGCTATTGTAATATGAGGTTTTGAACCATGGAGCCGTTCCATGTAGTTCACAACCTTCCCTCTCTGCAGGATCTTCCACACATCTTATTTTGGTTTCCACTCCTCACACTTTTTGGGTTCCTACTTCCTTGGTTCACCTTTCCTTATGCGAGCCATACAGATATCCTTTGATTCCCACGCACTGTAAGCTAAACAATGAGCCCACCTATTACCAATTTGGTACAAAACTCACCTTTTTTTAGGCACGTTCAGGATCCACTTCACGTGCTCTAGAAAATTTGTATTAAAGTAGTTAATTAAGTTTCTAATAGATATTAAAGGTCCTAAGTAGTCCTAATGTGGAGTCTAGATAGTCCTAAGGTGCATAAAATTTGAATTCTGGCTTTTCCCACCAAAAACTCCTTTTAAAGAATTTTGAATCTTGTTAAGCCTTTTGAGGAATTTTATACAATTGTGAAGGTGAAAATATGTTAAAACATATGTCTAATGCTTTTTGACACTATATAAGGTTTATAAAATGTTTATGAGTCTAAGGTCATGGTTCTATATAGTTCATATTGTGTAAAATCAAGAATAATGCAATGTAACCAAAAGACCTCTACAAAGGAAAGGAACCAAGAATTAGTTATTCATATTTATAGGAGACATAGGAGTTAATTTTATAGTTTTAACTTGTATTCCATTTAGGTAGATAGTTTAATGTGTGTGTGATTAGTTTTTGAAGGAATTAAATAGATGTTTAAAACCCTTATTAAAGGTTTGTGATCTATGTATTGGAAAAATTCATTGTGATCAAGAAGTTTGAGAATAGAGACTCTAAATGTGTTGTCTCCAATGCATATAATGAATTATTAAATTTATTATGTACTTATTTAATGACTGTGCATTATTTTTTAACCTTTTTTTATGGAAACTTTGCTTGAAGCATTATGCAAACCTATAGGGTAGTGTGTACACAGGTAGTGTGTCTATGAAGAATCTTTGAAAACATTAAATCAAACAATAAATAACCTAAGGATTGTTATAATAGTTTCATAATGTGTTTGGAACCCAAATTATCTAGGTAGAGGTTTTAACCTCTCTTTGGTCTAAAAACCCATAAGAAAGCATTGGCAGATTATGGGAGAGGAAACTATTTGACTATAAATAACAATGTAGAGTTGTTGTTTTATGATTGAGATGGACCTTAGGAGTTTTTAAAAATACCAAAAACATTTTACAAGAGTATAAACCCATATTTGAATTCCAAACTCTCAAGACAGTACCTTAACAGACCTTATAGACTGTATGCGAGCATATTGTGAATGCAAGCTTGAGGTGTAAAAGAGAGACATAGGTAGATGTGTAGAGATATAAGGATTTTAAAAGGTGTGAAAGTAGTAAACAAAGGTAAGAGACACAACTAAGAGGTGGTTATAGGGGTATAATGCCATACTAAAGAGGTGGAGATGCATATAGAGGAAGAGGTACTAGTGTATTCATAGGTAAGTGATTCAAATGCAACAAATATGTAGGTCATAGATATTGGGAGTGTCTAAAGGAGCATCAAGAAATTACTCATAGAATTGAGAGAAAAAATTAGGTGGTGTAGCTTATAGAGGAAGAAAGTGTTGGATCTACTTTAAAATTAAAACAACCTAAAGAAGGAGAGTCACGCTTGATGAGGAGGACATTGCTTAAGCCACCAAAGGAGAAATAACCTGCTCAATGGAAGATACTCTTCATAACAAAATTTAAGTCTCATGGTAAATGTTGTAAGATGATAATAGATTTAGGGAGAATAGATAATTTATTTTTTAATGAAAATGGTAAGTAATCTTGGCCTTAAAATATTACCACACCTCGTACCTTACAAAGTTTCTTGGCTTCAGAAAGGTCATCATGTTCTTGTAAATGAACAATTCTTGGTGGATTTTTAGATTGGCACTTATAAATATCAAGTCATGTGTCATATCATCCCAATGGATGTTTTTCATGTACTAATATGAAGGCCTTGGCATTTTGACAGGTTAACTAGTCATGATGGAGTGGAGAACACTTATTCATTTGAACACAAGGAAAATAAGCACACATTATTTCCTTTGAATAATGATGATCAGATGGTTGGTGTCTACTATAAAGTATTTATTATAGGTCATAAGGAATTGGTGTAGTAGGTTGAAGATACAGAGATGAATGAATGTTTTCAAGTGAGTATGTACATGAGTTGTTTACAAGTTTATCCCAAAATCTGATAATTATTTAAAGTTGTGATTTGATATAAGGAATGGTAGACAAACTCAAATACTTGAGAGAGAGTCTTGAATAAGAAAATAATGTTAATGAGCTCAGTAACATGTAGAAATTCCATGAAGGATAGTCAAGTGACTCACAAGACAATCCTATAAGAGTGACATATCAAATAAATAAGATGTTTAAAAATAATACATAGTCCTTGCATATACGTGAGATAGAGAGAAGTTATAATGGTGATGAACAACAACAAACCAAGAGTCTAGACAAGCATGTAGCATGAAAGGACCAAAAACATGTTGTACATGAGGTGAAAAGGAAAAAATAAGAAGTATGGATGAAGGAAGAAGGATACATATTTGCAATAGAATTGGATCATGGAAACAAGGATATGGTGGATCAGTTTTTAGGAGTGGAAGAGTGGTACACACCTTTAAATCAAGAAGTAGATAACAATAGATTTGTTTTTCTTAACACTTTTGGCTTATGTGCAGGTATATCAATCAAAAATATAAACCAAATAAGGCCTAATTTTGGGTCCCAAGAACATGTTCACCTCTATGAGAGGAAATTAGAAGAATATACCTTCTAAATGAGGTTCATTTCATTTAGATAAGAGCATACACCAAGTACATCAACAAGAACCTATAGCAAACATCTTTCATCTTGGTAGTATGATGCAGGGACATCCTATAAGGACCCAAAGGTTGACTTATTTTTGTCTTAAAGTAGTTTAGTAAGTGTATAATATATACTGTAGGTGCTAATTACTCCTAATGTGGAGTCTAGATAGTCCAAAGGTGCATAAAATTTGAATTTTGGCTTTTCCCACCAAAAACTCCTTTTGAAGAATTTTGAATTTTGTTAAGCCTTTTTGAGGACTTTTATCTAATTGTGAAGGTGGAAAGATGTTACAACATATGTATAATGTGTTTTGACACTATTTAAGGTTCATAAAATGTTCATGAGTCTAAGTTCATGGTTTTATATAGTTCATATTATGTAAAATCAAGATTAATGCAATGTACCCAAAAGACCTCTACGAAGGAAAGGAACCAAGAATTAGTTATGCATCTTTCTAGGAGACATGGGATTCAATTTTTTAGTGGTAACAATGAGGTATAAATTTTAATGTATGTGTGATCTATTTTTGAAGGAATAAAATTGATGTTTAAAACCCCTGTAAAGGTCTATGATTTGTGTATAAAAAAATTCACTGTCATCAAGATATTTTAGAAAGGAGATTATAAATGTGTTATCTCTAATGCATATAATGAATTATTAATTTTATTATTTACTTATTGAATGAGTGTGCATTGGTTTTAAATCTTTTTTTTATATGGAAACTTTTCTTGAAGCATTATGCAGACCTGTAGGGTAGTGTATACATAGGCAATGTGTCTATGAAGAATCTCAAAAAAGATTAAATAAAAAAATAAAGAACCTAAGGTGTGTTATAATAGTGTCAAAATAATTTTTGGAACTTAAATTATTTATTCACAGTTTGTAACCTCTCTTTGGAGCCAAAAACCCATAAAAAAGCATTGGCAGACTATGGGAGAGGAAACTGTTTGACTATAAATAATAACTTGGGAGAAACATTGAGGAGAGTCTATAAAGTTGTTTTATGAATGAGATGGACCTAAGGAGGTTTTATAGAGCCTAAAAACATTAGATATAATGATAAACCCATATTTTAAGTCCAAACTTTTAAGATAGTACCTTAATAGATCTTATAGATTGTATATGAGCATACTGTGAATACAAGATTGAGCTGTACAAGAGAGACAAAGGTAGAAGTGTGGAGATATAAGGATTTAGAAATGTGTGATAGGGTTATATAGACCTATATAAACTTATTATACCTTTTGAAACACTATAAAATATATGTAATCCTAATTTTAAGGCTCTTAATTCTTTATAGGGTTTGCAAGCCCTAATCTAGGGTTTTGAAATTTAACTTCAATTTTAAGGCATTAAAACTGTCAAAAACTCATCAAAATTTTTAGTTTTCAAGGTCTACATATGTTTCATATATTTGTAAATTTTTATAAGTATTTATTACTTGTTCATACATCTATAGAGGATTGTAGGTGTGTTAATGCATAATATGCCTAATAAGGGTAAATAGAGAGCTAAAAGGGATTGGGAAGAGGTTTTCCAAGGAGAGTTTCACCTTGAAATTTCACTGAGAGTTTAATATAAATAAAGGGTGTCTAAAATAGTTTATGGTTTGCCAATTGGCTTCCAAATAGAACTGTACAAAGCAACTAAGGCCAAAAATAGGGCTATAAGGACTAAATGTTATGTAGGTAGAGTTATTTAAGGGGAAAGAGAAGTGATGAAAACATTCACCAATGGGTAAATATTTATTATGAGACTCTTCTAGGCATGATAAATACTTAGTACCTATGAAATAGTCAAGTGAACCTTAGACCTTTGCATGATGAATGCT